>WAAG01000250.1:26653-37989 GCA_013390105.1 Tichodroma muraria
TGTTATCATGAAAAGTTTGTTTTGTCTTGTTTTGTTTCAGTTTTTAGTTCCATAGCGAGTAAAAGATGCTCCAATCTCTAGAAGAATTGAAGAAAGACTATTCTAGAATTGAAAAACTGACTGAAAGTTTCTAAATGTAATTTCTGTATGTTGTTAATGAGAGTGAGAGAAATTTTGGTAATAGAGGAAGAATGTTTGAAAGGTTTCATTCTAATTCTAAGAGTTTGTTAGTTGTTTTTTTTTTTTCTTCTCCTTCTTTCCTTTTTGTATTAGTTAATAAAAGTCTGTCCTTTTCAAGTTTAAACCTGCTTTGCTCTTGATTACAAAATTTCTTTTCTTTTGGCAACCCAAATTGATAGTTTTTTTCCTGTCTGGTTCACAATGAAACCACGACACAAGTGTAACCAAAGATCAGATGTTTTTATCTTTTGTACCATAAGCATTCAAAGATGTGGCATAGTTAAAAACAAAACAAAAAAAATATTTAGATTAACCTTTCAATTATTTAGGCTTAGATAGATCCAAGTTTGTAAGCATCACAGTTTAATCATCTTAGAGTCCTTTTAATGGCATTAGGTAGTACACTTACTATAGTTGGCACTGTTATGATATCCAAACGTTTTTTCCCAAAAGAGGGAATGTGAAAATGGGACAGTCAGTTTGAGCCCAAATAGTGAATGTTCAGTCCTGGTGATTTCAGGTTTCAGGTCTGGCTAGCTTAGGAGAGGCTTAGGACTATGTCCATAGCAAGAAAGTCTGACTTATTACTGCTTCAAGCTTCTTCAAGAGGAGTGTGACAGCAGGTTATTCCGCCACTTCAGCTATTTATTCTCTTCTTATAGACAGTTTTACGTAAGAAAAAATAAGCATCTGAAAACCAACAGTTTAGGTTCACAGAATGAAATGCAATGAAATCAGGAACTTTGTAAAATAAAACACAGCAGCACCAAAACCGTGTCTTCCCAGATGCTGCAGCAAGCCCTAACAACCTAGCTTCAGCTTCAAACCAGGTAAGACCAAGGATAATGGCAAGAGAAGTAATGGGAGATTCTAGGTATGGTACCTCTCTGCAACCACTGAATGGCTTACTCTCATGTTTCATCATCCTTCATCAGAAATCTTCTGAAAAGATCAGGTCCATGGGAACACCATATCTCTTAAAATAGAATACGAATCAAACTGGCCAGTATTAATGGGCAAAGGCAGAAACAGTCCTAAAAGAGCCTGTGCGTAGTTTTGACTGCTTCATTAATACAGAGAATATAAAATTTTAACGGTAACTTTCCTACATCACAGCCACACTGTTCAAAGGAACTCTGGCATCTTCTCTACAAAGCTATCCAGTCTTCTTTTCAAAATTTGAAGTAATAAAAATTCAACTCTCTTCTAGATAATTCTTAAGTTAAACACCCTTGTTCTTCAAGTAATATCCTGCCCAAAAAGATATTTACACACTCTGGTCAAATCACTCCTTACCCTTTGCTTAGGGAAGCTTGCCAATTTGAGCTGCTCTGCAACCACCACTTTGCTTCAACAGTTGCAAGTTACCTTGTGGCTCCTTGTTTGTTTGTTTGTCTTTTTTAAACATGATTTTACAAAAGAAATAGTACTGAAAGATAAATTTTATGATGCTGTGTCTGCTAGGTGTCCCATAGTATTTCCATCCTGGGATTTTATGATTTGTTTGCACTCTGAGCACATGCTGAGCTTGGTAGCCACAGTGACTCCCTCTTTCATAGTGCTCTCCGGTTGATTTTTTTGTGCTGCTGATTTTTTAGGTATAGGAAAGACAGCCTCTCTTGCCCCAGATCTCTGATACATAATCGGTGTGTGCCATCAGTCTGAGTGTCCAAGGTTGGGTGGTAAGTTGTTGCAAGTGGAAGGCCTTTATAGTCTGCTTCTTACCCCAGACTGACAGATCTTGAGCTTAACCTTCAAGGCTCTTACACTCTTCTTGAGGTCTTGCCTGAGGGCTGCTGCAGGCAGCAGTTGTACTTTAGTGTACGTGTGAATCTATTAATGTGGTTACACGCGTGTTGTACGGACGTGGTCACTGTCCCCACACAACCCCAACCCCTCCATGGTGCTGGCTGGGTCACCCCACTGGAGCCCTCTGCCTGGCCAGCACTCGAGTGAGCATCCACACACAGGCAAAGGTGGCAAATGCCACCTGCAAGTGGGAGATAGATACAGCGGGGAAGAAAAAGCATCTCATCACGCATGTTGGTGCATAGCATTTTATGGCATGGCTTGTCATATTTTACTGCTTATATAAGAACATCCTCACCGCATCACATCAACAAAACAAGATATATTTACTTCACTGTATCCCACAAAAATAGCCCTCTGGCTAAAATATGCACTCACCCTTTCAAAAACTTTGCAGAATGCCTCTGATTTCCCTCAGAGGGGTTTCTTTGAAAGTCTGATTTTTGACACAGCTTGTTTCGCTGATATAAACATGTTAATAGTGAAAATGTCAAAAAGTTTATTGATTTTAATTCTTGAGATGAAAAAAATGCATAAAAGTTCTGTTCTGTGCTCTAGGAAAATAAATGAGCACAGCGTTTCTACATTGCAGCCAGTGAACCATGCTGTATGTTAAACCCTTCCTACACATACAGGAAAGTGAACAAAGCTTAGTAGTGGAAAGAAGACACAAATTACCTCCAGCCTTTTAGAGGCACAGTAGAAGCTTCAAACACTGGAAGATACACGACTAAAACATCCAGAAAACCCTGTTTCAAAAAATTATCTCAAGCTTTGTGTTAACTACTGTAATACTAAATAATGCTCTTTGAAGAATAACAAGATCAGACAATGCTTGTTCATGTTACTCCTGAAGGAAAATGAACCTATTTCATGCTTATGTGCTAAACAGGGGGCACACATACGCAGGTGCAAGTGTGCGCACACACATGTGTATGTTCACATGTATGCATAGGTATATGTGTATATTTAGACAAATACATTGTTTTTGCAAACAAAACAAAAATAAATTATTCTATGTATGCCCTTACCTTCCACCCACTATGAATGGTCTTTTTGTTAGTCCACTGAATAACCATTTGTCATGGGCTTTACTGTACCATGAAGTTATGATTAATATTATGGCTCATGTACAGCGGGTTGAAAAACCATATTCATTTTCAAAGTCACGTTGCATTGATTAGAATTCACTGCAGGTTATTCAAATAACGATCCTCTCTTTTCCCAGGAGAATCTCCGTCTGATTTTTCTTTATCCTCATTAAAGATCCCAGGTGCAGACAAAGCTTTACATACTTCTAATTTGCATTATCCTTGGGAAGGAGGTAATTCACATGCCTTCAGTATATAGCACTTGTTTTTGTAGTTTGCTCTTTCCTATCTGTCTATTTAAATAAATCAAGAAATTTAGCCTTTATAAATCCTCTGACAATAGAAAATGCCAAATTTTATTATGCTTAGTAACGAGCACATGTAGTCTGAAATATCAATTATAATTCAGATTAAGTGAAACAATTTTTTTCTTTGCTCCTCGTCAGGTTTTTCTTAAAATGCAGTCTCTGCTCACTCTCTCAGTGATAGGAAAAGGTGAATTTTTAAAGCAAAGATACAGGCTTCGTATCAGCCTCTGACCAATGTAAGAGTATCCCTCATCAGTCTGAGAAATCACTGACAGGATTTAGTCTTTTTCTTTTTACTGGTCGAATATAGAACAGTGAAAGCATCTAGTGTCTGTATTCACCTGGTGGAACTTAACAGTCCCATTAACCCTCAAAATGCAGCACTTGCATGAATTCCACATCTGTTTTCTGAGGTATAAGTTGTGTGGGCCTATGTTTTGCAACAAAATAATCTGTCTTGGACTATTTTTATCGTGAGCCTTTGTGTAATGAGTTTAGCCCGAAGCAGACTGACAGCATTGTTGACATTTCATTGAGTTTCCATCCTCAAGAGAGAGGAAATTTTAGCTAATTAAATAATGTTATAGTGTCTCAGAAACTACAAAGGCAATGGGAAACCACACAGCAGTCATACTGTATTTCTTAAGATCACTTGTGTATTCCCGAGGTTTTATTATGCAGAAGTGATTCTTCTAACAGCCTTTAAAGCAAGTCATACATTAGATAAACTTTTCATAACTCATCCTTGATAGTAATATTTGTAAACTGGTTTGTGTATATATGAAATGAAGCCAAATGGGGAAAAGAGCTATTAGAGAAATACTGAAACAATTATTACTGTTCATCATCTCAGCACAAGCGGACAGAACACGTTGCCCATGTGTACTGGTGGCAGAGAGACAGCAAAGACCTTTTCCCTGTTCCTTTGTGGCTACCCTGCTCCTCTGCTCTAGGGGGATAGGGAAAGGACAGGGAAAAGATGGGGGCGGGCTGGCTTATTGAAAGGTTGGTAATACAATGCTGGTCCCTTTGGGGTGGTAGGAGGTAATTCTGGGGAAGGGTGGGCAGTGATGGGGCCAGTGGGTCTCTCTTGCCCCAGTGCCACATGCTCTGGTGTTGATCGCAGCAGGACACAGGAGGTGCTGCCAGTTGCCTTCCAACATCATAAGCTGTTCCTGGGAGCGGTCAGCTGCTGACCAGAGAGCAGCTACCCCAAAATGGACCAAAGCAAGGGGCAAGCATTATGAAATTTTATTCATAAAATAATTATGAAAGTTTTGCAGGCCAAGACAAGGTGCCTTCCTCAGCTTTTGAGTTCCCTGACCCCAGCTGGCCCTAGAAGCTGGTTGTCATCCCTGACGTCCTCGGGGCTTGGGGTAGTGGCACATTTTAGACAGCATCTGCACCAGTCCACTGGCACACTAGGAATCTCAAGCTTCACTGTGAGCTTGGGCAATGGCTAACTCACTGCTGGAAAACACCTTTACCCCACACAGAGCTCCTGATGGTCAGAGGAGGAGGAGAGACAGAATAAAACTGCCGCTGTGCTTTGCTTTTGAGTAGGATTTATCCAAGCATGCTGGGACACCACAGTGAGAAAACAGCAGGAAATTTGACCAAATCCTCCTAACCAGGACAGCAGGACAAATCACTTCCCTCTGTTCTGTCTTGAGTGCAAGGCGCAGCAGACAGGTGACTGGAAAGTAAATCAGCTCACCATTCCTACAGAAAACAAAATAAATTGATCACACTCTTCTCCACATGCAGGAAAGCAAGTCCATTGTTTCCAACACCTTTACTTCTGATGTAGAGGCCCCTTGTCTTCACCTTTTTGTGTTGCTGCACACCCAGCATCTGCGATTACCTTGGACGGTGCACTGAGGGTGCTCAAGTAGTGTGTTCCTACAATAACACTCTCAGGCTGCCTGCCACATCAGGAAGAAAAGAATACATTTCTACATTAATGATTTAATTTCCTTTTTAAGATGTTACTGCTTCCCTGATAAGCAACGATTTATATATCTTGTTCCACGACTAAAATGATTCTTAGTATTAAGGACTGAAGTACAATATAAAGGAAATATAGTCACCAAAGAAATGACTGGTTTTCTTTGAATTTCTCCTTCAGGCACAGGGTGCTATTTGCTGGTAGTTTACACTGATAGCCACTGCAATGTGTCCTTCCAAGTTCTTAGTTCATGATAAGGACATTTTATATTTGCATAGCACATTTCATTCTGCAAGAGCAAAGCACTTAAAAAAATTAATTTAATGTTATAATCTCCCAGCGGTGGTGATTCACCCACCGTGCTGGTGGCAAAGAAAACTCGGAAATTGTCCGTGTGCCTCCGAGGCATCAGCCAGCACTAGAATACTCTGGAACCCAGAAGGGCTGCTGAGTCCTCTGACGGGGGGGTGTGAGCGTGTGTGCACAGGTGTGTGCTGAGGAGGGATCTCCCCAAGCCCAGCTGCCCCTGAATAGACTTTGGGTCCTTTCCTGAATATGGCAGCAAGCTGAGGTTTTCGGTTGCACAGAGGCAGAGAGGGGAGCTCAGTATTCATAGCGTGAGCCCCAAAATATCTTTATTCTCCTGTTAAGCCTCAGGGAGTCTGAAAGATTTTATTAGCCTTAATTACATTTTGTCTGGGATCATGAGGTCGGTGGGCTTGGCGAGCTTTTGTTTTTAAAAACCTAACTTGCTTGCCAGGCGAGTTTCCCAAGCTCTCATTTTATTGTGGTTTCCAGCAGGGGATCTTGTTTCAAGGGATATGATCAAAGTAAAGGACATTTCTTCTGGGACTTATTTTACATAGATTAGATCTCATTATGCAACTTGCTCTTTAGTCTATATTCTTTTTATAAGCTTCTGGCTATACGAATGAATTTTACATAGTAAAGTGTGAATTTATTATAATGAATACACTTTCTGAGTGAAAGGGAGGCAAAATACAGCATAGTGTAATACATTTAAGCTTCCTTATCAACAACAAATTTCAGCATTGCAGCAGTTTAATCTTATCTCAAACAAGGTTGCTGCACACTAATTTCAATGCAAATTTTCAGCTGATTTTTATTTCATTTTTAAGTTAAAAAATGTTTTCTGGAATTGTGTCAAATTTTGCATTTTCTTCATAAATGCATATTTCTAAGCCTTCTTTCAAAGGCGTGCATGATTTTTAGGATTTCAAGATCTGACCTTGATTAAGTCGTTACAACTTGACACCTTGAGCGTTTCACAGAGGTGGGAATTTGTGATGATGTCCAGCAGCTACTTCTGAGTAAAAAATGCTCTGGATTAATTCTGTTGGACAATCTCTAACAAGACTGAAAATTGAAGAAATTAAAGGTTAACAAAGAACAGATCTTAATGTACACAGGAATTCTTGTCTGGTATTGTTAAGGTTTAGGGACTGGCAGAAGCAGCAATCTTTTTAAAAAACTTTATTCTAATAGCATACAAATAAGAACAGATTTTTCAGTTTTATACTTCTGTACTGTGCATCTATCTGCAGTTCTATTTATTATGAAGTTTGGGTCAATGCATATGTGAGCTCATCCAATGTTTATGTAAATTATTTCCTTTTATTTCCTGAATTTCCTCATGTGAGTAAAGCAGGTATGTTTTTATTATCTCCTAATTTAGTCTGATTTAAAGCTGAAATTATCAAGTGAACTAGAATTTAATTGTCAAATGGAAGAGTTTTATGCATTTTTTTGTTGGTTGAGGTTTATATATATATATATATATCTCCTCACTTTTCAAGTAATCTATTCAATAAGGTTTTTTCAATGTGAATGATGATCTTAGAAATAGATTCAGTCATCTTGACTCTTTATTATATTACATAAGTGGGGGAAAAAAGGCTTTTTCTGTCAAGGGCAAAATTTAGATGCCCTTGTTTCTGTCAAGTCACTAAAACTGGTCATTGAGCTAGAAGTGTAAACAGTCTTAGGATCTGTTCTTGTAACTGTGAAATTTGTCCCAGCTAAAAGATTTTCTTCATTTTAGGCTGAAATACTGAGGGCAAATTAGAATACCTAGAAGGTTTGCACACACACTGATGCTGTAATCAATATATTTCCTGATTTTGGAATGGGATTTTCACAAGAATTCAGCCACTACATCCCTCTGGATCCACAGAATTCAGTGCACCCTGAGCCTTTCTGAAAAACCCACACTTAATTTCACAGGGACTACTGCCCTATAGCAAATATCCACATCTGAGGTCTACTAAACATGTACAGCATGTATTCACTACCTCTTCCCCAGATCTGGTTCAGTCTCAAATGAAACCCATGTAAAACTTATGTACAAAGGGGTTAAATTCATAACAACATATTTAATTGCAATCTTGTTTACAGCCTTTAAGCAGCTATTATATGTATTTTTCAGGTTGTGATTCAGAGTTTACACATCTTTAGTTTATCACAGCATAAAGCAGTGTTTCAGGAAAGGAATGTTTTTCAGTTAAATGGTTAATTAAGACTTGCAGATAATTTTTTTTTCTGATCAATGCAAGTCAAATTCTCAGTGCAAGTGGTTGAATCATCTTCAGAACTCTGATCATAATTAAACCACAAGGAGCCTGTTATGATTAAATGTGGGAAGCTGAAAATACATGAACCATAACAAAGGATCTGAATTTGCTTCAAGCTTTGCATAAAATGCCATTTCAGATTTTTTTATCTTAGTATAAAAAAAGCTTTCATCCAGTACCTTTCCTTTTTTTTCTAAAATTTCTTCCAAATATAGTTACATTTTTCCAACTTAATAGTAAATCTTGGATATGAGACTGCTAATAACTCCTAATTTGTAAAATTCCCTATGTCCTCTGTCCAACAATAGACTTCTCTTTATTTATTAAAAATACAGAATTCTAAAGGATACTCTTAAACAGTTACACTTAATATATTGGTAAGTAAATATTTCTCAAAATCATTTTCTCACAGCTATATAATCCATACATGGTGTTGGTACTCTACAATAAATTTCTAAAATCTACATTCTTTATTGTGTTCTAATTCTTTATTGCCATAATGATTTTTGTTTCTGTCTTTCTAATTAGACTATATAGCTTTTACAGAATAGCTTTTACACAGGATATTTGTTTTTCTGTTTGCATAATTTAATCTTGAATGCTTGCAATCACAGCACATGCATATCTAAAAGGGACCGAATTCTATTGTCTCGCCTTGGTAAAATTCTCTTTTTAAAACAATGAGTAGGAAATACAGGGATTTGTGAAGGAATATCAGAAGGAATATCTACCGCTAAACAAACGAACATCCAACACCCTCCCCACCCAACCCCCCAAAAAAAAAAAAGAAAAAAAGAGCAAAGAAAGATGGTCAGTATTAAATTCTTATAGTTAGATCAACCTTTCCAACTTCGTGAAATTCAGTTTTGGAGATCTGAGTGAGATGAAGTTGCACAAAGTCCGACTACAGCATCTACAAAGCAGGAGTGAATGAACCTGCACAGGATTTTGGTGTTCACGTCTCTGCCGACAGCAACACCAAAGAAAACAGGCTGGAAAACATCTCCTCTGTGTGCACAGCCAGAGGAGAAAAAAATCCTCTTCCCTACCTATTTCCTGTCCAGGCTGGAGGGGAATGGGTGTGCATCATCTCTGCTGCCTTGTGGTAACCAGTAAAGTCCAGAACCAGGCACAAAGGTACTGGCCTAAGGTCCCCACACAACAGCTTCCAGCTGGAGTGTTGGATCCACAAGAAGTAGACAGCAGGGGTGGAATATCTCAGACAAGAGAAAATGCTTCAGATAGAGAGAGTCATCTAAAACACTATTTAAGTTTACTATTTTAAGTCAGATGCTTAATTTCAGTCCTTTTTTACATGTCTAATTAAGACCCACATTAAAGACCTAAAATCCCCTCCAGGAAAACGGTGTCTCGGTCACTCTTTCACGGCAGACTGTGGCACAGCCCTGTGCAAATGTTGGCTAAAGGGGGACTACAGAGGGAGAGCCTGATGCTCAGTACACCAACTTGAGGAGCAGGTGACCTAGGTTTGAGGTCCTATTTGTTGAAGCTAATCCTTGAAGAAAGGAACGAAAATTTCCTTGACTCAAAATAAGGACCAGAGAAGAAAAGCTATGACTGTAAGAGCATTTACCTGCATAACAGCAGGTGCTTCACCAGCCTGGGAGTTGGGTAACTGCGATGTCTTGCTCATATACTTCCTAAGTTTCATCTTGACACTGCTTAGGTGCCTGAATTCCTCCCTCTGATATGGTTTTTGGTACTTTTATCAGTTGTGGTCGGGCCTCTCAATCCCAATTTGCTGAATCCAAGCCCTGTACTTTTCACTTAGGGAAAACAGATACTAATATTAATGGGACTTTTGTCTTTGTGATCCTGTCTGTGAGGGGATGGTAGTCTCTGTGCCATGAAAGTTCCTGAAACAGCGTCAGCCATCCACCACCACCTCCTTCCAGCTGAGGGATGTGCTAGTACAGCACAGCTGGCTTTCCTCACTTCAGGTTCAGGAAGCGACTCTCTACAAGCCAAACTGTTGGGGCTTGTTCACTGTATTTTATAGCACAATGGACAACATATCAAGGGGAAAATAATCGTATTTACATTTTTTCTGCTAAGTGGAAGGAAAAGGAAATGGCATTCCAGAGAGTGATAAAATGAGAATGAATTCATTACAGGAATAGAGTGGCTAGGAGATTTTTTTTAAGATTTTAATGAATAAATGACATTTTCATCCACTAAAAATACAAAGTACATAAGTAGTATTTACCTACAGATAATAGCATAGCATGAAATTCTTCATTTGTAAGAATCCTGTCAGAATGATCCCATTTTGCAGGAAATCTTTCATTATCTTCAGGACTGCTTACCTTTAGTAATGAAAGCCAGATCTTTTTCCAGTTAAGCCAGTTGCAAACCTTCTGGTTTTTCCAGCCATCATAAAAATTGTCTAATCCATATCACAAACATGCATCCTCATTTAGCTGACTCTGGATGCAAAACTGGTTACTGTCACACTGAGTGCTCATGGTCAAGGTTCAAGTAATGGCTAATGCTCTAAGTGAGGCTACACGTAAGTGCGTTTTAGTTCAGAATGCATTGTCCTAGTTGGTGAACACAAAACAGCTCCCTAGCCATTTAATTATCTGATATTATAATGACCTTAACTCGAATAAGATTTTCTGCCACACCTTCTGGTTACTGAAAAGCAGTGCCCTGAAGCAAAATCAAGTTTGTTTTCTTTGACTTTTTTGTGTATTTTTGAATATTTCTAATTCAATCCAATTTTTACATTTTTATTGTAGTGGTTTATATTTTATGTTTTTTCACAATGCCGGTTTATAGTTAGTTTCCCTTTTGGAAGCATTAAACATATGAAAATAGGGTGCACACACATGAGGGGATACTTACTCATGCAAATAATCCAATTGAACTCGGTGAACTTCCTGAAGACAGCATTACTCATGCAAGTAAATGATTACAGGACTGTGTCACACAATGAGCTGTGTGGGCCTGATTATCTTCTCACCTACACTGGTTTTACATCATTACAGTTGCACTGGCTCTTATGGAATTACTCTTCATTTTTTTCCTAATGTAAGAAAATTGAGATTTGCACACCCACTCTTGATGATAATCAAAAACTTGATGATAATAATAATAATGACCATGAATGAATGATGACTCATTTAGCTACAATGCAACAGAAGTAGATCTAGAAGTGCATTTCTGTGAAGATCTTGCTATTAGCAAACTCATTGTGGAGTCTGATCCCTATATGACTAGGGTTGCAGAGGTCTTAGAATTTGACATGCAGTGCTCGTTATCAATTCTTTTTGACTCTGGAGAACAAATTTACCTAAAGTCCCGAGAGAAAGGTAAGGAAAATATTACTACATTCACCTTATACATAGCATAAGACAAGCATAAAGGGGATTAATTTAAAATATTT
>WAAG01000251.1:9367-39842 GCA_013390105.1 Tichodroma muraria
CCCCGCGGTCCCGCCTCCCCTCGGCCCCGCCCGGCCGCCCTGGCCCCGCCGGATCGCGGTGGCCGCGGGGCCGGGGGCGGTGGCCGCGGTCCTGAGTCTCTTCGCGAGCTTCAAGCCCTGTCCTGGGCAAAGAGGTCGGTCTGCGGAGCCAGAAATCCTACGAGTCATAAAGCCCAGGCACCGGAGTCTTCCTCTGGAGGGGGGTTTTCTCAAGGGCGGTGCTAAAAAGAAAACAACTAGTTTTGGAAATTGAGGTTAACCAAAGCCTTTAGATCCGTGGGAAACTGAAAAGCCTGGAAACCTCATCTGCTGTTTCTACACTGTCCGCCAGTAGGCTTCTTCACCCAATCCCAGAAAACAACACCCGCTATATTTACCAGAAACTCCACTCCCTTACCCGAGATAACTGCAGGTAACCCTTCCAGACGTTTGTGGCTAGCCTAAATAAGATCTAGCTTCTTTTTTCTTCCTCAGGTGAGTAATCAGCTCTGAATTACTAATTCCAGTCTTTCAGGCATTGTAACAAAGGCATTGTAACACCATTAAATTCCAAATTCTGCAAGACAAAAACTCAAGCCTGAAGGTAGGCAGATACCTGCATAAATAAAAAGGTGACACAAAGTGTACATATATAGAGAGAGACGCTAAAAGAGTGTGTCAAAATAACAAATGCCGCACAGGGGTCTCAAGAATAATATTTTTACTTATTATAATGTTACAAATCCAATGGGTTTTAATTTTGAGATTTGTCAGAGGCTTATTTTTTAAATTTAACAGCTGCTTAGAAGATTCATTTAAAAAATGTGTCATTTTCAGGACCAAATGCATCTCCAACACAGACACAGCCATCTCCCACCATTGCCATTATCCTACTTGTAGCATATGCTTTCTACCACTCAGTGTCATTACTGGAACAACAACTGTCTCAACTGCTCCATTAAATTTGCTGCTGCATTTTAAGCTAAAATTGAAGTTTCCATCCGATTTTTTTTTTTTTAACGAAACAGTTTCTTTCACAAGAGACAGATTTTCTTTAGAATGTAGTCTGCTGCTTAAAGGATACGTTCTGATAACACACCACAGTTAATACATGTTATTATTACCCAGCAAAAGATGGATAAACTCAAAGATACTTTGGTTAAAACCTCAAAGACTTCACTGGCACAAGCGTTCTCTACCACCACATGGAAGAAAGGGGCCCTGCTCTCAGTTACTCTTCCAGCAGTGCTTAGATAACAAATTTGGGGAAAAAAGAGGAAGAGTAGTAGTACTGTTTACCCAACTTCCTTCGCCAAATTGCAGAAGCTAGGAAGCCCTATCCATCAAAGCAGTGGAAACCCTATTTATCTCTCAGCTGCACTTGCACAACAACAGTGACTACCACCTTATTTTAGCTCCAGAAAAGCTCTCCCTGTGCTAATGTACCAGTCTGCTGTCCATCATCATTCCAAGCACAGTCACCTCTATTGTACAGTGTAGAAAGCTCTATGAAGACAATGCATAAACTCCATATAGCAAAGAAACTACACATTTCTACTTATGTTGCCCTGAGCATATCAAATACATATTCTAGACTGCTGACATGGGGGAGAAATCACTCAAATTGCTGTCAGAGCAGCAGTATAAGCAGGCTAGGACTGGGACAGAAGCATAGTACAAGTTCTGGTTATGGCACTGTGGGTTATTTATTGCCTGTGGCTCAACCCACAGACTTCATGTCATTGGAAGAACTTGTGTGAGTGTAAATATATATAAAATATACCCTTTTATTTCACTGAGTCTGAAGTACTAAGTACTGCCTGCCTTTCTGTTGCAATGATGAACATGAGATAGGCAGATAATAGGTGGATTAGACACACACATTACCTTTGAAATAAAATTTAATTTTAGTCTCTCTATAGTATAGCAGATAGCAGACAGTGTGAATGGTTTGCTCTTTCCCATGGCAATATGTTCCTTGCCAATTTATTTGAATACAAATGCTCTAACATAATTCAATTCATTGTCTTTGTGGTATCAATGCTTATAATATCTTTATCCGAGAAAAATAAAAAAAGTGTTTTATTACTGTTTGATTTATTTTGATGGAGACAAAATGTAAATTTGCTATTTTCATCACTTCCAAATTGTGACTTTTCACCCTAGAAAAAGATTTCTCACACAAACTCACAGGTATAATCACATATGAAAGACAGAACAGATTTGGGATACTGAAATACTACATTTGAATGGGTTTAGATCTTCTGCTTCAGTGTACATTAACATAGTTACATACATTCAAGAGAAAAAACTGCTAGAGGTACAGTATGTTTATGGCCTGCATTCAGATCAGCTTACACTAACAGCAGAAAAAAATACTGTATTGCTCGTGTAGTTCATGTAGTTTTTTTGTTCTTTTTTTTTACATCTGTAATTGTTAGCTTACAGCTCATTTAAGACAACCTGCCATAAAGAATTACACTAACAACCTTGACTACTATAACAGTCCAGTTTTGAAAAGATATAAAAATAAAGGTGACACCAATCTTTTTTTTTCTCTATTATCAGTCCTTCTGTTTTTGCCTATTATTCCTACCATTATTCACCATGAAGTAGTCACAAAATAGGTTTCATACAGACAGACTTTTATGCATACATAATTGAGGTTCTTGATCATACTGCACTGAGGGCTATTCTTAGCCTGGTTTCTTCAGTTTATGTAATGATGAATTTTCAGAGTGTCCCCAGCTCACCCTTCAACTTTGAATTGATTGTCTAGATATAACTCAATGTGACTGAGGTATTGAAATTTTCCACAAGTTTTACAAAAATGAGAAAGAGACCATAGCTTGAAACTTTCGTAAGAAGTGTCTCCCCTAATAACTGATTCTGTGCACCTGTTTCTCTGTCTAAAAGAGCAAACCAGAAGCAGTTTCCAAAATGCTCCGCCAAAGACAGACTATAAAAAGAACTGGAATTTGCTGAGATACAAGAGGAGATGACAAAAAAGTCCTCTTCGTTTCAACTAATGTAGCTCAGTGGGCACTGGATGAAGCACCTCACTGCCATGCTTTACCCCAAACCCCAGAATCACGTACGTTTTAACATGGGCTAAAAGGGAAAAGACGCTGACCCAAGCCTTCCTAAGTCAAATGCAGTGTCTTCCAGGGGAAGAACGGAAGCTGAAGAAAAAGAATACAAGAACGTGTGAAAGTGTTTATAAAATATTGCCGGTTGCTCCCCGTCTCGTTGTTGAGCAGCATTAAAACCTCCCCCAGGACAGGGACTGCGTCCCCGCGTCGCGTCCCCTGGCGCCGCGAGTGCCACACTGCAGGCACAGGGAGCCAGTCACCGCACGGCCGGGAATGAGCTCTCGGAGCTGGGACTACCACGGCAGCTGCAACGTTCGGACAACGTCTCTTCAGCTTTTCCTCACGTTATTTCCATCAAAACACTACTGCGGTTAAAACAGATATAATAAGTACAAACTACAATAGTATTTTTCCCCTAGAAAATCGTTATAATCCAACAGTTAGGTCACCAATCTGACCATGCATGGAAATTAAACATAAAACAGCAAAAGACTGTACATCATCTCTTCCTTCTCTCCCCTTTCCACTTCCTTGAAACTGGGATGATGTACAATTACAAGTCAGGCGAACCTACAGAAGAAAATCTGATACCAAGACTTTCCACATGAAACAGACAGTTGAGGAAAGAGTGGACTGATAAATGCAGCTTCTGTGCACATCAAGGGTTTTCACTGGAGCTGAAGCATGTACCTGAGATACTAAAGAAAATTTGTACTTACCATTATATAGTAGATGCATACTCAAATTATATTCTTTCCATAACTTAGCACATTACTTTCATGTTATTCTTACCCATTTTTACATCATAAGCCTACTGTCACACATCAATCATTGTGTCAAATTAAAGCAATAATAATATGCAACGTATTCATAAGGAACAGATAAGTCAATTGCATGCTGCTGTACAGGTTTCATTTAAAGGACTCGCTCCGATTTTTCAGGTTCCAAAATTCAGCCTTACCTACCAAACTGTGACAGTCATGATGCAGTACCTCTAACACTGAATGATACTCACTCAGTTTCTCAGGCACACCAGCGTTAAGTGAAAAGAAACATCAGACTCTGACATTCCTTTCCTGGTGCATTTGGGAAGATAATTCCTCTCCAGCTACCATCTCAGAGATGCAGGCACGGGCACTGGCTGCTTCTGTGTTGGCAGGAGGCTGAAAAGCTGACAGTTTCACTGATGCAATTCTCTATCGGATACAGGAAACCAGAGGAGAGGCACAATCTTTTGTCAGTGCACATGACTTGTACAGAAAAGAAAGCCATTTCTAAAAATAACTAGGCAGCATATGACTCTCAATGCTATTTTCCCGGTGATCTAGTGGTCAGCCCTCACCTCTAAGGTTAACATCAAGGAAAAGATTTCTTATTTCAGTAAATTTCTCTAGTACATACCTCAGTTTTCACTGCTCCCGTGGCTGTAATTAACAACCCTTTCACTGCTCAAGTGAAATTTAGTAAGATACATTATTCATTTGGAAAGTGATTTGCTAACTGTCAAGCACAACAGAGCAGGATTTATTTGTTTCTACACCTAACAGCTTCCTAGGGCATGGACAAAACATATTTGCCCACCCTGCCATCAGCCTAAGATCACATTTTTCATAGGCTCAGCTACTTTTCTGAAATTGTCAGAATTTTGTCTCCATCACTGAGGCAGCTTGAGAACCAAGGGGCTCACTCCTGCCTTCCTCTGTGGTGTCACATAACAGAGACACTCCTAAGGGTGGCAATGACCATTCCATTAACATACACCTTCAATCCTGCCAATTTAGCTGCTGTGGGCCTAGCCTAGTTCTAACCTAGATGCCTCCAGTGCTGCTAACATCACACCCACAGAAGTCAGCACCCCTCCAAAACACACCTGAGAAGCACACAGAGTGGAGAAGCCTATGCTTTTAAACACAACACTGTGGACCTAGTTCACAGGAGTATTGAATACAGGAGTATTCAAACTCTTAAGGCTAGCTGAGTTTCTACAGTATAACTGCCTCAATTATCTGGCCGGTATTCCTTGCAGGTTCCACTCTGTAGGAAAGTAGGTGTCTCTTCACCTTTCTCCTCAACAATGGGCACAGACTACCTGCTGGGACCAGCTGACCTCTCTCACCTAAGCACACCCACCTCTTTGCAGTGGCCTCAGGCCATAGTGATATCTCAGCCTCCAGCCAACACAGCTTTCCCTCCTCAAGGCCTGAAATGCCTTGGTCTTACCAAAGGGGATGCTGTCGATCCTACACATGCAAAAAGGTGTTCCTACATATCTAAGACATTAGATCATATCTAAGAGGGCCTGATTTTAACCTCATATTTTGGTATCTCCCTCACTGCACAGTAAAATTGCTGAATTTCGAGCAAAGAAAGCTCCATCATGATCAAGACACACATTTTGCTCAAGAGAGCTACAGTAAATGTTTTGTGATGAAATGAACCTTTGGCTGAACAGGGGTGCTGATGAGATGGCAATCAAACACCTTCAACCTCCTCCATTCCTTCCAGAAGAAAATGATCCCCTTAAGTTTGTTTTCAGACTCTAAAGCCTTCAAAGATCAGCTAATGCATATTTGCACAGTCCACAAGCACAGTCTGAAGTTTATCTATCTTAACACAGAAAGGTTTTTGCATTTTAGAGAGAAAAAGCTTGAGAACTAGAGAAATTTGCTTGTGCAGAGCCAACCCTCCTGTATCGTTGGACACTGCCTAAATATGGAATATTACTTTTGCTAATACAGCTCCCAGATCTTCTATGCTCATGAAAACAACATGCCAGAGGAAAGAGCTTTTACACAGAGGTCATCCACAGCACTGGCCGTTTTCATTCTGCTCACACAAACCCTACCAAAAAAAAACAACAAGGTCACAAATTAGTATCTATCGAGTGAGGAGGCCGCGGCAGCGCAAGGCAAGGAAACACCGACCTCGATCCCCTCTGTGGAGCCACTGGCTCCCACCGGAGAGAGGCCTTTGGACCCGCTCTCCCGAACGGGTTCCGGAACCCGAACAAGACGAGGCGCTTCCACAGCCTGCTCGTGCAGCGGGCCAAGCCGGCGCGGAGGGAAGCGCCACGTTCCCCCTCTCCCGGCAGCCGCCGGCCGGGATGTGCTGTGCAGAGCGCCCGGCTGACGAGGCCTCGCCTGCAGCCGTGACAGCGACACCCCGTACAGAGACGATGGTGTCACGACCGGCTTGCAAAGGCAACATGAAATGAGGGAAAACCACTGCGCGAATCCCACAGCTGCTGGGAGCGGCGGGAAGAGCGCTGGCGGAAGAAGAAAGGGAGACCCGGGGCCGGACGCCGGCGCCCTCCTGCGAGACCCCACCCCTGCCGCGGCCGCGCGGCTCTTGCCTGTGGCGCTGTGGGAGCCAGCGCCGCTCCCGCCGGGCTGCCTGCTGCTTCCCGCCCGAGGCTCCGTCCCGTCCGGTCCCCCGCCACCATCCCGCCTCCCGCCCACGGCGAGGGCCCTTCACCAGCCTTGCCTGGGCGGCCCCCTCTCCTCCCCACCCAGTCGCCGCTGTTCTCTTCCGTGAGGTGGAACAGAACGTCCCTCTCCATACGAAGCTGCTTCCAGGATTTGGTACTGCGTGGAAAGTGGAAGCTCAGGGCGAAAACAGCAACAGGACACGCTCGAAGGAAAACGGCAGATCTCGTTGTCATTGGTTCTTTACAAAGAAGTAGTGCGCTGTTCGTAAGGATCCCTGGTGGTCTAGTGGTTAGGATTCGGCGCTCTCACCGCCGCGGCCCGGGTTCGATTCCCGGTCAGGGAAGACTTGCTTTTTTTCAACCTTCCCGCCCCCTTATTTTCTGTTTTGTTTTAGTTTTTTGGTTTATGTTTTAATTTTTTTTTATTCTCTCCGGCCCTCACCTTCTGCTCTTGCAATTCTGGGACCATCGGCCGGCTGCTGCGCGAGCCCGAGGGGCGGGAGTTGTGAGACACACCTGACAGCTTGGAGGAGTCGTGCGCCAAGGCGATGCAGAACGTCCCAGCGCCCCGTGCTGCTGGGCGGGAGAAGCCTGGCCTGGTGTAGCATCTGCCTGGAAATCTTCCCGTCACAACACTGCCTATAGGCATCCCATGCCCATCCAAAGGGATTTTAGAAGTCAGCAGAGGCCTGCCTAGAGGGCCATCTGAAGTTAGAAATAACATAATTTCCTTTTTGTTGTTGTTGGGTTGGTTGGTTGGCTGGTTGATTTTTTTTTGGTCTGCTCAAACAGCTTAGGGTGTTCCCACACCTTCCTCCCCACAGGTGAATGGTCACATAGCGAATCTTCGAACTATGGCAGCAGTAGGGGCTGGAACATCTCTCTCATGAGGAAAGGATGAGGAAACTGGGCCTGTTAAACCTTGAACGAGACAACTGAGAGGGGACCTCAACAATGTCTATAAGTTGCTGAAGTGAGGTGCCAAGAGGATAGAGCCAGGCTCTCCTTGGTGGTGCCTGATGTGAAAGGACCACTGGAAATAATGGCTTTAGCTGCCTTTCTCAGGGCGTGCCAGAGCCGAGGCTGCCCTCCACTGCAGATAGGAATGTCTCATGGGAAAAGTCCTCCACTATATTTTTTATGACAAAGAAGCTTCAAGGAGGTGCAAAGGGAAGGAATCACCTTTGCTCTAAGGCAGAAAGCAAACAGTCAGAAGGGCTGTTGTCACCCTTTAGATACAAAGAAAAAGTGCCACCAAGTTCTAGTTAAACACCAGGTCCACAGATTGCCACCCAAGGAATTACTGCATTCCTGTGGCTGAAGGTTATTAAGAGTGAGCTGGACAAGTTATCAAGTCTCTCAGACTGGGCAAGGGGAATGGCTTCGTGGATCTCCTAAGGTCCTGAAAGTCACAATTATATGATCCACCCTGCACTTTCCCCTATAATTAAGTTTGCCTGTTAATTAGAACTGTGTAAGGCTCTGAGGTTCTTCTCCCTCTTTGATCTCAGTGAAATGCCTTACCAAGTTGATGGAAAAAGTTGCTGCTTTCTATGTCAGAAAATGATGGGCAATTTTAGAAGCAGATAAAATGAATTTCAGGTGTTGACTACTTCCCAGAAAAGTAAATGTATATATGAACATAAAATTTTACATATATGTAAAATTACAAAATTTATATATGTAAAAGCATATATTTGGTTTTACAGAATAGGAACAAAAGAAGCATTTCCTTTTGCTTTAACTCATTTTGTAGTAGGACATTTGCACACTCTTAGCACTGGAAGTCCAGCTTTAGAGTCATCTGAGAAAAAAATAGGCACATGTAAGATTTTAGAAACATGTAAAAAAACCCAGAATAGCTCTTGCACACAAAGAAAGAGTAGTTTTCAATATTTTGTTAGGAATGCTGCATAATCTCTGAAGAAGCTATCCAATGGCCTTTCAAATCCCTTTTCAGTCCAACGCCAGACTTGAAACTTGCCCTTGCACAGACAGCAAATATCCACCCAGCAAGGAGTAGGCACCAGTCCTCTCGGCTGGTGTCCTTACACTTCAGGTCCCACTGTGATTAAAGGTGTCTCGGTCTGGGATGAAAAGAGCCCGGATCAATGTTAACCTTGAGCATGTGTTGAAGAATGTTACAGCAGTTTCTGCTTCCTTGTTTCTGGACCTTAGTGATGGAGAGAAGGATGTGATGGAGGGAAGGAGCTGGGTACTTGTTTTTAACCAGTAGAAGAACCGTCCTTCCTAGAGCTTTTGTTGGTATTTTTGTTTTACATAAAAAGTAACTCATGATGCTGGCATGGTGAAGCCACAGAAAAGGTGGGCTGTTTTACAGAGGACTGGCAGTGCAATCAAAAGCACATCACAAAAATGATCTGGCTAGAGCAGAGGTATTTCAAACAAATATAAGGTTATTAATAACAGATTTTCAAAGTGTAGTTGAATTTGCTACTCACTGTGGTAGATTTTGAGATATTGGCTCACAAGTATTTTCACTTTCATTTCTGTTCTTCCTCAAAAGTGTGACCAAGTGCTTTCCATGTCACAGCAAAGGTTTATGGGAATGAACTGCAGAAGAAATAAGAATGATAAGGAAGACAATACCTTAACTGTAGATCAACTTAAACCAGCGGCTGGGTCAACTTCTCTTTCTTGCTACCTCCTTTAAGTTACAGCCCTACATTAGTTCCGCTTAGTAAGTTTTTTCCAATCTTATATGAAGTATCTTGGTTGTGAGTGAGCATAAAATTTTGCATGACTTTTACAACTAGCAATTCTTTGGAAAAATGAAAGTTCCTACTTTTTTTATAGGCATATTTTCTACTTGCCCTCATATTTCACTTCTGTCTGAAGGGCATAGAGTCATGCAGTCGTTAGATTTATTCTATTCCCAGGACACTCTCTTGGCCACTTATCGCCTTTTTGTTTGTTTTATTGTGGACATAAGTGCAACTCCGTGATATCCTCCACAAGGCGACGAGCCTTTGCCTGTTGATATCACTGCTGCTGGAACACGCCACGAGGTGGCATCGCCGTCCTGTGTCTTCCACCACCCGCCCGCGGTTCCCAGAGCAGCCCCTCCTCTGGAGGCTTCAGACTCAATTCGCTAAGTTAAAGTTGTGCCCGTTTCATTCCAATGAGCTATAGAGCATTGGAAGATTTGTATTTTCTGATAAAGCAAATTGCATGTACAAATTAAGCTTTTATTAAGGCAAATCACTGCATAGTTTCTGAGTTGAGTGCTGTATATGGAAACTTTACAAGCTGTCTTTAAACGGCCGTAATATAGCATTAAAAAAAAAAAAAAAAAAAAAAAAAGTCACAAAGTATTATCAGGAGTGTGACTTGGACCCTATCACCTCATCCTGTTTGTGGCATTAATACAATGATGATATATACCATTACCAGAGTGCCAAAGAACCATGTGTCCCTGAACATGTTCACCCCCGCAGCCACTCTGTTAGGGGTCAGCAGCACCCCTGCTTTCACCTGGAGGTTTTGAACTGAAGGTCATGCAGAAAGTTTGTGCCAAGGTGAAGAAGAGAACCACAATTTCTGCATCCCAGGTCAGGATACCAGGGCATCAGCTGCCCAAGGACACAAGATAAGGTCTGGTTTCTTTCCCTTCCCTTCTGCATGGATTCACAAGGCTGGTGAGCCATGGGAGCAGTCTGTGCTATGGCATTAGTGTTGTCACCATGGCAGTCAGAGGACACAAACAAGGCAAAGCGTTTATTAAACCGGTGGGGTGGAAGGAAAAACAAACCCAAAAGATGCTTTCAGGCACACAATCGTTTTTCCAGGATTTTTCCCTGCCCTATTATCTACCCCAATATTCTTTCTATATGATATTGATGTCTTAAAACATAACTTTAAATCTCTTCCTAAGCTACAGATTCACTATGAAAAACCTTCGGGATAGTAAGATAAAAAAATATGACAACCTCACTGCACATCCTTCTAGGGGATGTTGAACAATCCTCCTTGGATTGTTCCTTGAGAACTACAGTTGGAAAATTTACTCTGAATTGTGTTTTAAGAGAAATTATTTTATGCAAATCAAGGCAGTTTATTTAAGGTAACTTTATTGAAATTCTAATACAGATTTAATTACCACACACAGATCTAGATAATACTGTCCAAGGACCATTTTCCAGCAAGTCCTTTTAGAGGAGCAGTTGCCATGTCCTATTAAGGAGTACTCTGATCATGAAATTATGAAAGTTCTGATCCTTTTAAAAATCTGAACTTTTTCTCTTGCATGCTGCAAATCTGCTTTCTAGATCCTTTTTATACTGCCTTGTGGCTAGAGTCAATCATTACCTTCTGCCTTTCCATGCTGTGCTTCCCTTGTGCTCTTTTGATTAATCACACTTTAGTAAACTATACTGACAATATTATTATGCTGTGCCTATTTTTTGTCTTGCTAGCAGGAAAGCAGAGTTGGGAGGTACCAGTTTTCCCACCAAAGCAGAAGATAATAACAGACAATAAATTGGTATTACAACACGTGCTCTGGCTGGTGATGCTGTCTGCTGCTTGTAGCAGGGAATAGCAGCGACACAGACAAGGACAAGGCTGTAGGGCTGATGCAGGGTGTCCACAGCAGGGTGCCTTCATGGCTGTCGACCCAAACTACCCCTGCATCCTTTGCAAGGGATTTTTTTGCAGAAATTACAATTCTGTGTTCCATAACTGGCATAATTGGTATTGTGTAATCTGCAGTTCTGCACAAGAGATCCAGGAAAATAAATTAAAAAATAGGAATGATCTTCCTACCTGCTCAGATAAGAAACCATCTGCCTAACTCTATCAGGATGAAGTTTTGCAGTTTGTTCATTCTCTACCCCAAGCCAGGTAGTAAGTCTCAGTTTCAGATTTGTTGGGACTGTGGCCCTGTGGTTCAATCAAAATGGAGTTCCTTGCTGTAGCCTACAAGGGCTTTCATGCCTCCTACACCATCACTGCGCCCATCTCCCCTTAAACAACCAGGCTGAAGTGGAGTGTGAAGCACATGAGATGAATATGAGCTCCTGAGCTTCTATCACCATGACTCCTGTGCCTGCTACAAGGCTCACAGGGAGCCTCTGTGTACATGCCAAGCTCAGTTCTGAAGTGGTTTCTCTTGGGTTTACATCGAGATCCCTCCAAGTGTGTCTTTGGTGAGGAAAGAGTGGTGGGTGGCTGGTGGTTCTGCTGTGGATGTGGGCAAAATCCAGGTATCTTAAAGATAAACCAGGGATCTTAAAAACTCTTGTACCTACTGTTTATTACAGTTTGCTGATCCTCCTTTAAAAGCAAAAAGGCAAGGGATTAAATGTAATTTAATGAATTGTTCTTCTCTTCTGGTCATACATTCAAAGCGGCTTTTCTTCCTTGTCATCCATTATGCCATCAGAAATTTGTCTCCCTCAGTAGCATCTGGGCTGCAGGAGAGCTCCTATCTTCTGTTAACCAAAGGTTTATGGTAGGGGATAGAAACTTGAGTTAAAAGTGCTCCCAAGATGATGATGAGTTAGGAGCTAATTTTTCCTCTGGGGTCTGAGATCTAATTAGACAAGATCAAGGACAAGAATTAATTAACATTCTTCCCACTTTACAGGTGAGTAGCCAAGAAGTGAACTAACAAACACATATTTCTGAAGTATTTGAACACTCAAATGTAGCTTGACACCTAAAGCTTTTAAAAATCAGACAAAAATGCATCCTCTAAAGTTTTGGTCCTGCAGGGGGCTTAAAAACATAAAGAATTTTGTTTATACAAATAATCACACTGAAGAGGAATAGTTCCTCTGTTTTCCTCAGAAGTACATCCTTAGTTCCTTTGTAGGACAAGTCCTAAATCATATTGGTGATGAACTGTAACAGTGATTTTGAAAAGCAACAGGGACTGAAAAAGTCACGCATGTCAACAGTAGCTAAAAAATATCTCTAACGTGCCAAGTTCTTCTTCACTTTAAAGGTTATATACAGGAGAAAAAGAGCTCTATTTCCCTTTTTTTTTTTTTGCCTCCAGTTTGAACCACAGGCACAGAAACACTCCACAGCAGAAGCTGGGTATATGGGCAAGCAGGTCTTACATATTTATTGAATTATTACTTCTCTTTTGTTTTGCTGGTGGCTACTGCTATTGGGCATCCTTGGGTTTTGACGGTCACATCAAAGGAGAGGCTCTGGCGTGAGAACCGGTCAAAGTGAGCCAGATAATTAATGGATTTATTACTGAGGTCGGTTCCCATGATTGTCGGTGGGCAGCAGCCACTGCTGTGTGGTAATCCTCATTCTCTTGGTAAGGCACATACTGCCTTAAAAAGGTTTAATGATCCAATAGTGATTTACTAATGGGAATCTTTCTTGTCGGTTTAGCAGGCCTTGAAGGAGGACAGGGTGGCACATGAAGGTCAATTTTCAGCAGTATCAAGAAGTGGTTTTATTTGTTTTGTTTTGAGATTCCTGTTTGGAGCATTTTTATTCACTAACTCTAATAATAAATTGAAGGGTCAAAGTCATTGTAGCTGGGCAGGTATCAGATTCTTGATAACATGAGGAGGGAAGAAAGACAGACATTAGTCACAGTAGATTGCGGCTGAAGGTCTGAGAAAATTATCAGAAAACATCCACTTCAGCTTTTTATGGTTGACAAAATGAAAAAGTGAGGTAAGAGGGACTGAAACAGCCTCATGAAACCGCAGGCTGGCAGCTGGTCCTCGCCACCAGCCCCTGCTGGGGTGGCTGCCTGGCAAGGACCTTTCACTAAAGCTGCATTCCCTTTCTGCTGTGAAAGGAGGGAGGGGGACAACCAGTGGGACAGCTGCCCAAAAAGAGGGCAGGGGAGGGAAAAGCAGAGAAAGCAGCTTTGCCTACCCAGAGGGAAGGAGCAGCTCTTGATGCCCAAGGAGCCAGCGTCCCCACTGCAGCTTTCCCTTGCCACCCCGGTGCCTCTCCAGAAAAACAAACCCCAGAAAAGCCAAGAAAAATAAACTTCCTTCTCCTCCACCAAAATACATTGAGAAAGCAACAGAGGGAGAGGGGGTGGGGAAAAAACAATGTTACTTTATTTTAGGGTTTGTATAATAAAGCCAAGGGTTGTGCTGGCAAGCGACATTAAGAGCTATGTGAACAACCCCCACACAACAGACCTCGTCTTGTTAATCAAGTTATGAGAGTGTACCTTAAATATTTAACTTTTGTTTTAAACTTGGTGAGGGAGAGAGTCCTTTTTCTCAAGAAAATTAGTTACTTTTCTGTCTGAGATATGAAGAAAAGACAGCATTCTGAGTTAAATCAAAACTAAGGGGGGAAAAGTGTAAGCCTTTACATAACTACAGTTTTGTCTCCTTGGGTTTATATATTGCCTTATAGTCATTTGTTGTATTTTCACTTACCATATTGTAATATCTATGGGTATTCATTACAGGTAAAAGAGTTTTCTTTACATCTTCCATGGAGACACTGTTTCCTGGAGTAGGTGTAGAGGTCTTACAGTTCACGGTAGGCAGTGTTCGAAATTTCCTAGCAACCACAATTTCAGTGTTGCATCAAGGTATTTTTTCATCCTAAAAACTTTCTTAGTAGAAGAGAAAAATCCTGGAAATGAACTGAGTGGAAAGCAAAATTCAGTCATTAACTCAGAAGGATTTTTCTGTAGAATAAGTAATAGCACTGTTCAAACATTGTCTAAAACATTTCGCTTTGCTTGAATTCAATATTGGCAGTTGTTTATCTGTGAAAAAGGAGGCTGCCTCTTCAGACCTTGAAAATAATTCAACCAGACATATTTCATTTTATTTCCCATAATCACTTCCTTTTGCTTCTGGTATTTGAGTATCTAGGGTACAACACTAATTCGCATGTCCCAGATTTACATTGCCACCATGAGTGCAGAAAAATATCCCTTTAAAAACAAATTATATTGACATCATCTTATAACCACCACCACTGCTGAAGTCAGAGCATTAAGAGAACCTCTAAAATTAGCGTTAATTGAGGTGTTGAGTGGTCTTAGTTTTATGGGAGTGATAGACGATAATGCTTGAAATTATTTTGATACGGTTCTATTGTTTCTTCTGGTGAGGAGTCTGATTCTTTGAAAAAATTAGATCATATGTGAAAATATTATAAAGCTTCAAATCTTATATCTGCAAAGATGATGCAAGATAGGGAGAAATTCATTTGCCTGGCCATCCATTGTGCCTCTTAAGCAACTTGAATTTCTCAGGCATCTGCACAGAGGTGGCAGAGGTGACACAGGATACAAGGGAGACCTACCCCCTCCAAAGTGATAGCTGGAGCCCAGCTTAGGACATGGCAAACATTTAGACAACTGAATGATGACTAAGTGATCATATTATGCACATTCATAGCACTTTACAACTTCCAGTAGCAGCAATTACCAGGATAAAAAAACAAATCAAAACCAACCACACCTTCTCCCAAAAAAGAAAATCCCGCATATTTTATGGAAATTATTTGTCAATTATCTATCAAACTGTTATTTCATTTATAAATCAGGAGAGGTTTGGTTTACTCTTGAGTGGAGATCTCAGAATTTCTAGCACCTGCCTGGTGCTCCTCTGCTTATCATTTCTGGTTATGATCAGATGTGTTGCTGTACTCGTTCCTTTGAGACTTTTACACACTAGTATCCAAGTGTTTGCTGTGTAAAATGATGAAGCAGAGAAACAGAGCACGAGTAGAAAGTTCACTGTTGAGTAAAATTAACTCAGGTTCATGCAGTGGCCTCACACAAATGAAGCTTGGATACATGAAGCTTGCAAACAAAGCTATACCAATTCCTTCATCTTTTCTCAAAGCTGAACAAAACCACCAGTTCAAGTCCTCAGTTGTGTGATTTCAGGCTATCCGTGCCTACAGAAGCAGATGACTAATGAGGCTGGTGACTACTGAGCTGGTAAAAGTCCACATGTCAGTATTTTCTGATGTATCTTTTGACTAAAAGATGTTTGTGACATTTTCCTGTGGTAAAGAAGAGATTCCTCATTTACAACAGCCCTAAGAATTTGCCAAAATCCATGTCCCAGGCTTATCTCATGACATCCTGATTGAAGTACCATCTTTCAAAATAGCCGCAAACATTTTGAAGGTTCACACTAAGGAGGCAGCAGCATGAGCTGGCACCTCCTGGCAGCTGTTCAGGCAGAGGTAGTCACAGCCAGGAGACGATTATTCTACTTTGAATATATGCATTCAGCCCTTGGCCACAGTAGCCAGTTTTTCTTCTAGGCAATACCTAATGCCGGATTTCCTCCACTTGCAATCACAGCAAAGGGAGGACAAGCAGCACTGCCTCTCAGTTGCCTGTCTCCTCTCTCGGGTAATAATCTCCTCTCAGCAGCCTAAGTGCTTTTTATTTGCATTGCTGAGGGCTAAAGTTTCGAGCTTGCTAAGGCTGAGTGACAGAATTGGTTTTTAGTTTTTTCCTTTTAAGAAAAACATTCTAGGAAATTGCATAACCTGCTTTGATCCTCTTGATAACTGGAATTTAAAGTTGTAAACCCACACACTGAAAAGTTAGTCAAAGCCAACTGCTAACTGTTGAACAAGCAGCCTGACTTGTGTTCTTGTAGTATGTGCCATGATCTACTCTTAAATTATATAAATTACTAACTTTATTCTTCATCTAGGTCTATTCATCATTGATGCACAATAAAGATAGAAAAAGGCTGAAGTAAGGTTGCACACACACAGCCATGAGTCTTAACTTTTGCATCTTGGTTATGCCAAGGAAACAGCTTTCCCTTGCTGTTTTAAAAACTGCATAGACGCCTTCAGCTCTGACCTGTTAGCACAGCTACAACCAAAGCCACCAGAAGCTATTACCCTGTGATGTCTTCCCAACAGCACACGTGAAATATGCGTCTTCCTCGTTAATTTCTCACTTGGAAAATCTTCATTCGCTCTCAGAGAGGTAACATTCCCAACAGCCTCGGAATAAGCAGGCATGAAGGATGAGCTCCTCATGTCCTCTAGGTGATTTGATTCAAACCAAACCAAAAGACAACACAACAAGCAGTAGAGGACACTTCAGCAACTCATGGATCTGGCCTGTTTTTTGAAAGTGAAAATGGGATAAGTACAAACAGGCTGCACAAATCTACCCCTGGTGTGTATCTAATCAGCATCTTTTCAAACTGCCATTTTTTTAGAACGAGGTAGAATACTGCATTTTGGGAAACAAATGATGTTTTGAGGCATATCAGTTAGATTGGAGACCTTAGGCGGAACCAAGTCAGTGGGTGCCTATTTTTAAGGTGATACGTGCCCGGGAAACCTCCTACCGCTCTTCGAGGGCAGGTTAATAGTTAACAGCTTATAGTGAAGTAGGGCTGCAACCTGCTCTTTCATGCAAATAAACCCCACTTTTTATCTACCAGCCATTAATGTCCTCTTTTTTCTTGAAAATACACATTTAGGAAGTGGTACCTCCTCTGTATGCTGCTAAATATGCCAGAACAGCAGTACAGCATTTCTGCCCTTAACAAAAAAAAAGCCATATTCCCCCCAAACAACACTACTTCAAAGAATATCAAGGTTGATTAAGAGTGTAGGGGTTGCAAGACTTGTCCCCCTCTTTTGTCCATTTTTTCAGGTGAATGACAACTCCTCCTCACTTAAGTGCTGGAGACCAGCTGATTGAGGCAGGGATGGGTTCCAGGTTTAATATTTGGGAGAAAGGATGACAGGGAGTAAGCCACTGAGCTGAGGCTGCTGGGGCTTTTGATGATAGGTGAAGCGTCTGTCTGGCTGTAGTGTGATCCCCTTCTTCTGTGCCTCAGTTTTGCCAGCTGTTATTTCGGCATTCAGACATGTAAGACTTTGTCCTCATCCTTATAAACAGAGCTTTCCACACTTTCCAAAGAGGGGTTTAGCAAGTCTGATGAAACAATAACAAACCCTTGCCTCAGTGAGAACTGTCAAATTAGAAGACCAGAACTCGAGGTTAAAAACTACCTCCTCTCATTCCATATATTTATGGATTAATGATGTCATTGGGTAAACATTTCCACCTTTTAAACCCTTTGGAAAGCTGAACCTAGAAACCTCAATGATTTTTGGGGCTCTCCAGGATGGACAGATATGCTTGTATCATTAAGCATACCATCAATGCAGAGCCAGTTTGCAAGCCTGGAAACCAATGCTGCTTTGCTATTTTTCCCTGCCTATTCCAGAGCACGCTGGACAAGATGGGCTTCCTGGCTGAGAAAGGGGAGCAGAAGAGTACAGAGCACCCAACAGGCTTTTTACCAGGGGCAGAAAACAACTCTGAGTCCACAAGTATTCCTCAAAAGCAAACAAATACTGCAACAAATCATCCATAAAACGCAGTCAAAAAGGACTCCATTTAATTAGTGATATGTAAAGACTTTTGCATAGAAAAAAGGTTAACAAAGTAATGCATAAAAGACCAACTAGGTACAGTATTTTTAAAACAAATATTTTAAAGTATATTTTGCATAATGTTTAACATTTTCAATGCTTATTGCTTTCTCCACACAGCAGAGAAATCAAGTGCATAGTAATACATGCTGTGTTTTATTTTTTCTTTTTTTTTTTTTACATAAAATCTCTAGTTCTTGACTGGTTGTATTAAAATACTTAGGTTATTTTAAGTCACTGTAATAAAAAAATGAAAGCAAACCATTTTATGCAGCACTAGTTATCTGGGTATTGACAAAATAATTTACTCACATCCCATTAATACATTCATTTTGGTTTGGAATCAAACCCACATTATAAAGTTGGCATGTTAATAGCCAATTTAAAAATCGTCCCTACCATAACTTCATTCATACCCAGAGTGATCATTCTCCCAGAAGTTGATAGTGAAAAGAAGTGGGATCTTGCACTGAATCGGCTAAAAGTAGATGTCCAAATACAGCTAAATAAGTTAAGTTGAACTCTTACAACACTGAGTCTCTTGTATTGGCATGAATCAACTGTATCCAAGTGTGCACACTTTAAATAGGTGCTTACTTCTGGGTGCATGACAAATTCACTGTTTGTGCAGATAGGAGCTAGCACCATGTTTAAGCCATAAAAATGGGTGCCTCAGGGCTCACAGGCAGCGCTGAAACGTTCATTAATCCCAGCACTGATAAGATAATTGCTTTTGCCAATGCTATGCCAGACGTCACAATTTGGCAAGTCTGTACAAAGAAAGTGAACTAAGGAAGTGAGAGCTAGGCCTGTCAAACTAAACATTCTTCCTCAGCAATCTTTTGGCTAAAAAACCCTCTCCCCTTCAAGAGCATGCTCTGCCCTGGAAAAGGATCCTAGTTCTGAAGTTGAATGCAGAATTCCGCCTCTCTCCCACACTATTTCATATCTGTGCAATGTTATTTGTTTTAGCAGAACACACACATATATATATATTTATTTATTTATTATTTTTTCAATGTCAGGCACTTATGAAACTGGAACTCCTTTCCTAGCCTGGGGAGACCTGGTAGATGCAATGCCTCACCTCTCTGCCAAACAAGGATGCATAGCTGGAGAACGATTAGTTCTAATGTCTACGTATTTTTACGTATTTTGCAGGAAACCTCTACATGCCGACATGGTCACACTGTTACGAGAGCCACTGCCGCTCCCTCAAGGTGCCTCCAGCAAGTCAAACGGAGAAGAAGAAGAAGAAGAAGGTGTCTGCCCATGTCCTCTCGCAGTGAGGATAATCGCGCCCTTCCTCGGTGGGCTCGCCGGCACCTCTCAGGCCGTCTGGGTGAAGGCAGAGCAGCGAGGCCACACCGAGTCCCGGAGGCTGGCTGTGGGTGTGGGGATGTGTGGGCTCGGGGGGGCGAGCACGTGCACGTGTGCTGACAGGGAGAGGAGGGAGCTGGAGCGGGAAGAGGCGTGTCGGGGGGAGACTTAAAACGCTCCAACTTCAGTTCCCCAGGGTCGGTAGGGTTTCGTGCCGCCCCCGGCGCCGGCCTGCTGAGGGCCGGCAGTGGCTGACACGGCCAGCGGAGGGGAGATGGCGGTGGCCGCAGCGACGGCGGCGGCGGCCGCGCTCGGGGGGAGCATGGGGAAGGTGCCGGTGAAGGAGAGGGGGAAGCTCTGGGCTGCAGCTGTGGCTGCTGCTGCCGCGGCGTGAACAGTGGCCGACAGGGACAAGAGGGAGGTAGAGAGTGGAGGGACACAGGGAGCGATGCTGCCAGCGGAGGGGACTCTGAGGGCGGCATCGGCGTGGGCGAAGGTGGCCGTGAGCAGGGCGGAGCCGTGCGGGGGCACGTCCGAGGAGAGTCTGCATGGGGCAGCATCGGAGGCGTGGAGTCCATTGGGCTGCAGCAGAGCGGCCGGGAGGTGGTGGAAGGCGGCTGCCCAGTGGTGAGGGTGCAGGGGGTGGTGGTGGTGGGCCATGGAGGAGGTCATGGCAGCAGCTTCCCTCTGAGAGGCACAGGTGCTCAGGTGAGACACGAGTCTAACGCGCAGGGGGTCGGATGTGTCGAGACCTTCCACCGAAGTCAGGTACCTCGCGACTTCTGTCAAGCACTCCCGGAAGCCGATGCTCATGAAATCCATGGCCAGGGAATGAGCGTCAAAATAACCTGCAAGGGGAGGGCAAAATATGTGTTGAATGTGGAGCTGGCCAACCCAGTCCTGGCTCCGCCACCGCATCTCCCGTTTGCCATTTATGGGTTAAGATGTACCACAGGAGAAGTTTGTTCTCTGGTCTGTAAATGATCTCTGTGACCATTTCTGTAATGTAATAGGCTGCAGTTGTTTACGCAGACAATATACAAATGAAAAGAATTAAGTCCATAAGACACTTAAAAAGATACATGATGCCTCTCCTGACATTCCTCAGCAAGCTGCTGCAGTGCAGTGTTGATCCTGTTTGTGTGAATGAGATGCTTATCCACACAAAGAAACAGGCTGGAGATCAGAGAGCTTGCATGTACTACCCTGCCTTTTCTTCCCTACACTGGCATTCATCCTAAAGCTTTCAAACTATTTCTTGACATTGTGAGATAGTTGTTGTAGCTGCTGCCGGGGTCCCGTTTACTTCACAGAGTCATTAAGACAATATGACATACGGTGTTGCTTAACTGCAAACAAAAAACATCTTGTGATGACTCTGCACACACACAATAAAAAGCTTTACTGAGAAAACGTTTTATGTAATGCCATTGCTAATTTGGAGATGGAATACTGACAGTCATATGGCCCATGAGGTATTTCAACAAACAGCAACTGGAGCTCCACAGGCTTGGGACAAAAAAGCATTTAAAAAAAAAAAGGTCTTATTAAATGCACATGAAAAGATACTCCCTTTCTAAAAGGGTTGAGCATAAAATCTTGTGTTTAAGTTGCAGCTCTTCAACCACAAAAACCTATTCCACTTTTTTGAATTTTCCTATTTTAGTTTAAATGTTGTCTCCTTAGGGGAATAATATCCTATCCACTCCCAAGTTGGCATGGTGCTTTTCCTCTCACTTTCAATGAAAATTTTTAGGTATGCATGACTGTGATGTGTGTCAGTATATAAAGATCAAGTGCTCCTCTTATGGTGGAATGTGGCAGCAATGCCTTGTACTCTGTCATGAAATAATCTCTGCCTTTCTGAAAAATGCTAGCACTTTGGATGACTTTTCACTTGAATCAATTTTCAAGCTAGAAAGAAGTGTTTCTGCTGCTGCATGCCCACATTATAGAATTAACTTGGGCACATTTATCGATGTTGTTCAAAACCCCCTGCTCACTATACGCTCCATCTTGCCAAATCATGATGGCGCTTCTGCTGCACACCTACTTGCTCATCTGAACCTGAGAGAAACTCTGGCTCGGCCAGCAGATCAACGAGCATGAGGAGTTGAGGACTCTGTCTGCAAGCGCTGACTCCTCATGGCTTTCTTCCTGCCACGTTCACTGCGACCAAAGGTTTAGTGAACTTCTGAGAAAAAAAGGCCAGGCATGCTAGCAGTGGTGAGATAGCACGATACCTTCTCGGGTGCCAGTCAGCCTGGTGTGGGGACTGCTTCTGTGCCGGAGGCTCCAGGACCTCCAGAAGCTTCAGAGGGGCTGACGCACAGCCAAAACCACTTCCCAGCTCTGGCCACGAGTCAGTCAGCCTGGGAGTCCTGAGAGCACTCGGCTCAAGCCAGGGCTTCCCGGCCTCCCTCCCTCCGGACTGGAAGAGATGTGGGGGATGTGGTTATCACTAGCTTCCCCTGAGTCTGAGCTGCTGGCTCTGTGACAAGCCATCCCAAAGCTCTGGTGATTCTGGCTCCCTTTCAGTCTCCTATGGTGGCCGAGACATGAAAACAGAGGGTAGATGAGAGCTGGGATTCCCAGGCTCCATTTTATTTTGATGATTATCTTTTCCCGGTTTCCCCTTCACTGGCTTCCCCCTTCTGAGAGAGACTTAAAAATGTTGTTTCTCATTTCTTTCCCAACCCAAGAACATCCTCCACCATGTGCATATGCCAGTGTTTTATACAGGAACTCCTGGTTTTACCTCATCTGTCCTGGTAACCCACGTGTGCTGCACACAGGTCACAGGTCACTTGAGCTACATGAACCCATGCGCTGACCCAGGTGTCACTCACTCAAGATAAATTTGTAGTGAAGCTGCAATAAAACCACACTGAGTTCTCCGCAAGCAACTCATTGTTGACAAATCACTCCTCCCCTGTGCTTGCTTGCACCATCAGCAAAAAGCCCTGGCCTTAGGCCAAAATAATAACTCAATGTGAACAGGAGACCACTGTCCACACCTGCGTCAGGACGGAGGAAATGCAGAGTCTGCACAGGACCTCAGAGACATCTGCCTGCCTGCCCAGGCAGATCTGAAAAGCAGAGAGGGCAGAAGCTGTGTTGGGCTTTTTTTCCACTGTGCCCACCTCAGGATCAGTGTGCTGAGCAGTGGTCAACCCCATCTCAACCTGCCAAGTCCCATCCATTCCCAATCATGGATGTCCCCCTTTCTGTGTGAGGAAGAGGACAGTCCTCAATGCAGGGTATCAGGTCCCATTTCTCCTTTCTGCAGTAATAAGTGTTTGGCCCTGGTAAAAATGATGAAACTCATTTTTTTGCTTATACAAAAAAAACCCTCTGGCTCACAAGATGAATTACAAAGTGGGAGTAACAATACTTGCAAATAAAACAAACATCTACTTTAAAAATGCTCTAAGAAATTATATTTGAAACTGTTAGTTAGATTGCAAAGTGAAACATTAAGCGAGCAGGAAATGCAGGCTTAAACTTTGCCCAGTACTAATTCTCAAACCTCTTTTTCTCACAGTTTCTTAATCTGTGCCGCGAGATTACTCTTATCTCTAGGACAGAAGGAGCAGATAAAGTTGTAGGATTTGTGAAGCGATTGGGTATTATTGAGATGGGCCACCCATTGTGGATCACGGTGTGAAAGGCAGTTGCAGAAATAAGCCTGCATTGCCTCTCCCCACACCACAACACTTCATCCTTCCCCACACTGCCACAGCTATGTCGGTGTCAGCTGGGGCAGGAGGGACATGGCAGTAGAGACCAGCCAAGGAAGAGAGCACACTGCAAGACCTGGGACCGCTAACAACATCCAGCTTGTCCAACTGCAGCCAGAGGCTGGGTTCAACTACCATCTCTCTCTGTCCCACAGCTCCCATCCCAGGCATTTCATCCCCTGCCCTACTCAACCACCTGACTTGATCCATTTATAAAAAAATCCCCTGCATACTTTTTTTTTGGGTGGGGAAGCAAGGGAAGGAAGCTTCCTGATAAATTAGGTCTCCATTTGGGTTCACCTCCTGGCCGTCCCGCTGTCGGTGCAAACATCAGAGGGGTGGGAGCTGCCTCAGTTCCCCGTAGGAACAATGTGTAGCCTGAAGTGGGGGTCAGACTGGGATAGCGGCACACCGTGTGTGGGGAATGAAGCGAAACGGCCACCACTTCCCTCAGCAGCCGAGCACTGTGTGCTCCATGCACCGAGGGAGACAGAGCTTGTGCAACACCAGCAGGCAACCACACATTCAAAGAAGGCACCGTCACTCGGACACACAGAGGGTCCGAATCACCTGAATACAGACGGCACAACCATGATCAATTCTGGCGTTTCATAACTTTCAAGAGCGGAGCTTTAGCAACTATAGTGCTTTCTCAAGGACTTTTTACATATATACATTAACTTCCTCTTTAAACTTTGTACATTTTCTGAGGAATCAAACACGTCTGTTACCTGATGGGCAATAAAATTCCGTTCATCTCTTATCAAACAAGTTACCCATAAATTTTAAGCTTAAATGGACTCCTAGAAAAAACTCCTTAACACCTAAAAAAAAGGTATGTCAACTTGGTGTTAATTTTCACAAATAACAAAACACCAGCCTTTAACATACTTTCCTATAGCCATCTGCTGTTAGGCATGTACTTAAGCCTAAGTGATTGATTCTAAGCTGAGGTTTTTAATTGCTGCAAGGTACGGAGAGGCGCATAATTCAGTCCTGTGCTAAAAACTTTGATCAAAAAAAAAATTAAGAGAGAGAATGCAGCAGCTTCTTTTCTAGCCTTTACCTGTATGGCATAGTGGGTGAGTGAAGAATCAGCTGGTTACAACAATTCAAAGCATGATCACAGTTGATGGCACGGGACGCGGGACCATGCTTACAGAATGCCAGCAAGTTTTTCACTCCAAATAAGTTCCAAAACTATGACTACACAGAACACCTCGTGGGTGGCTGAAACCATTTGGCCTCCAGCCTTGGGACTGTCAGCTTGCACAAGCGAGGTATGCTCGACTCCCGGCGCTCGGCTGATCTAATGGGTCAGCCAGTGCAGCCACTGCGTCACGCCAGCACCCATTAACAGGGAGCTATGCTGGCCTCTGACACACAAATATAGCATAGAAATGTGAATGCAGGGAGCATTGCCTGCCCATCTGCTTAACCAGATACCTAGAGCAAGACTGGGTTTTGTTCCGGTGAATGAGATGGTCTAACCTGGAACTGAAAAGTCTTCCCAGAACAAAGAAAATATTTAAACATGAATTAAAGTTCTTCTCTGTTCACCTCCTTCAGTATAGCGGCTCAATAATGAGGTTTAGCATCAGGTTTTTTGCTACACAATTGTTGCCACAAACCTCCTGTTTATGTTTGGTGTTTGTGTATTTGTTTTGTCTCCCTGTGCAGATTTCAGTGCTCTTTGGAAACCCCAAACAAATCTCTGACTGGGCTGCCTGTGAATGAAGCCTTTACTCCCACAGTGTTATGAAAGCAAACACAAGCCCAGGGTCAAGTGCTTCTTTTGTCCCAGTAGCTCTTTCCCACGAGTTCAATCCTGCCATTAGCATTGATTTCCACTCCTTTAATCTGAAAACGCCTATCACAGCTCCTCAAAGCACTTTTTTTGGATGAAATTTCCCCAAATATTAGTAAAAAAAAAAAAATGGTTGGCTCCTTACCTTTCCCTCCTGTTGCCTGCAGCATCTTCAGATGATCCACTGTCATTTGCAGTATTTCCGCTTTTTCTAATTTGGCAGATCCCTTTGAGATAAGAGACACATATAAATAAAGGCTTACGAGTACTAGAAACTTTAATTTGATATACTTTCCACCGAGCTCAGCCTTATGGTTTCAATTTCCCCTATCATTAGGACATTCTCAGCTTAATTCTTTCGTGAGCATCTGCTTCCCAGACTTTGTCTAAGGATTAATACTGTCTCCCTAATTTCCCTTTATTAGGGCTGTATCTCAGCACAGCTCTGGCCTTGAAGGTAGTGTAGAGATGACATCTTCATGAAATGAGAGAAATACGTAACTTTCTGGACTTCTTTTTTAACAACAAACACAAGCGGAGAGCGGGCAGGAGGGATCCGTGTGGCCATAGATTAAGACCCTGCTGCAACTTTATATTTTGTGCTATTACCGGTAGGTGTCCCTGCGGACACACCCCCAGCACTGTCCCTCTCTTCACGGCCTGTTAATTTTCAGCGTGTCATTTGGTTGTGTTGAATATTCCATTCTCATTTTTTGACTGAAAAAACTGCCACACAGTCCACAGTATTTTAAGTTAGTGACAGGCCTAGTTTGCAAGGACTGAGTACTCCTTCACAGTATTTAGTCCTTGCAAACTAGGCCAGTAGCTCCTCTGTCAGTAAAAAATTTTTCTGACACTGAGAGCGGCTCACACAGCTACAAGAGATACTGGAAAATACAACTCAAAAGGTAGTATTAGTGTATCATGTATAAATAAAACTATTTTGCTTGGTAGCATTATTCCCTTTGATATCTGGAGCACACCCAGACAACACAAACATTTATTCTAGTGCGAGAGATCATCCCCTGGCATCAGTTAAAAAATGAGGGCTGTGCAAGCTGCAGCCATCAGAGGATTGCATCCGGTGAGCCAATTTTTTCTCTTAGTTATCGTCTGGGCGACATCACTGTGTTGGCCAGCTTCACCCAGGTTGCCCATTTTTGAGTTGGGCAAAGCTTACACGGTGCTGTGCAGCCCCGCTTCAGAGCGCTCATCTCGGCCACACTCGGGAGCAGCACCGTAGCTTCGGGAGGGAGGGAGGGAGGCGGAAGCAAAACTAAACCTTCAACTTGGAAACTCCAGTGAGCTGAATGTCAAGGAGCTGGGAAAGGACTGATGACTTTGTCCTTGGCATATTGCAGGAAAATGGTGGGACTTTCTGATTCAAATACAGCACGTGCTCGTTTTTACGGCAGTGCATTTTTTTCAATCTGCTTATTGCTTTCAACGCTTTCCTCGTACAAGGTTGATGCGTGTGTGAATTTTTGGTCAGAATTCCTCATTTTACATGCAACTATATCCTGTAGTTTTCTCAGACTTCATCTTTTCCATAGACACAGTACAAGCCGTCTCAGCGAGAGTGACTAATAGCTAAAAACTGCATGGTGCTGGGTAATTTCCAAAGGCTCTGTAGGACTTGTTTTATAATGTTTGTGGTTTTCAAGAAATAAACAATAAAACGGGACAAACAACTGTTGTCTCTTGCCCCTGTTTATCTAGCTGAAAATATCCCTGTCACTGTTTTGCCAGAACCAACACAAAGGCACAGTGACAACTACCAGTGACTAAAAATCATATTGCAGGTGACAAAAGTGATGCTTTCAACCAATACTTCAAATTTATTTTGTTTTTAGCCAGCTTTTCCTCAGGCCAGGCATGAAACAGGCCTAACATGGTACAGTGTTTGCCACACAGTTACCACTTACATTCAACACCTCCCAATTGTGCTCCCAGATTTTAATTTTTGGGATTTTTTATTTTACTATTACGAGGAAGTCAGGTTATTTATTTTCAGATGTTTCACTTTTATTGAAACGTAATGTCAGTTGCACATATCCATAGATCTTCAGACACTTCTAGCAAAACAGGAACAAGGCTAAATATTGAATCAATGACCAAAAAATAAAATTCAAGATATGGAAAAAAATTAATTTGAATGGAAAAACCAAAATGCCTTTTTTTTTTTTTAAAAAAAACATTGTATTCTAAATTCTTGGTCTGTAATTTCATGACCAAAGAGCTGAGCCAAAGTTAACTGGATCCTTCCAGACTTCCTAATAAATACTTCCTCACTGAAAGTCTGAATATATCACTGACTTCACTACCTCACACAACATGGGCCTATTCCACTTCCTAATGCACTGGTTCTAAAGAGTCATCTTAAAACATGAATAATCCAGACTGTCTGCTCCCTTTTCAGGAAACTGGACTGATTAGTTGGCAACAGAAAGCACAGATTTGACAAAAAAGTCTCTTAAAGTAGTGGCAAAGTAAATTATATATTTAAAGATTTAGACAGAAGGCTAATTTACATATAGGTTTGGGGAGTTGTGTTTGGTTTGTGTATTTTTATTTTTTATTTAATATGGAGTAAAGCACATTTTTAACAAAACCACTACTGGAATTCATCGAAAGAACAGAGGCAACATGAACACAGTTACCCTTAAGGGAAAAACAAGCCAAAGAATGGAAATGTTTTTCAGCCTTATAATGAATTATGTTCCTAATAGTTTTGCCACAACAAAGCATTTTATTGAAATGCCTGCTTTGTGCCAGATCAGGACACATACAGTATTATTTTAATGAGATTTACAAGAGAACTAACATTGCCAGATGAGATACAGAATTTATATATATATAAAAAAAAAGCTTACTTGTTTTTCAAAAGCAGTTGGCACAAGCCGCCTCAGCTCTGATAAACTGTTATTTATACGATCACGGCGCCTTTTCTCTATAATCTGTTCCCAAAAAAACAAAACACATCAGGTTTATAAAAATGAAGGGCAAAATCACAGCACACATGCAAACTGTCAAATGCAAAAATAATTAAATGAAACATACCCCTCTTCTTTTCTTTCTGGCCATGATCTGAGATGTTGTTGTTGGGGAATTTGATCGAATGACAGAACTATTACTTTGCCTGCGAAACAATAAAAGTACGTCAGGTGTTGCACAACTTGACACCGATCTTTGAAGACACCTTAAGTCACCATATTACATATGCATAATCCCTCTCATGCCATTTTTAGTGCTTTTAAGATGTGCCTTGCACTGCATAGTGTTTTTGAAGACAGCGATACATTTCAGTTTTGACGGCCCCAGCATACATTTTGAATTGGCACAACACTCTGTTGGAAATAAAAGTCCATTTCCGAAGACAGTTCACTGTCCAGCAGAGACTTCATTTTCTTTGCATATAAAGTCCTGCCTACCAACTACAGGCCCAAATCCGCATGAACCATTTCTATATGGCAACAGCAGTGGTAAGTGGACATACCCAATGGCACAACCTCTGCCAGGCCTGCTGGGTTTTGACGTTGCTGCCCGCTGCTATACAGTCAGCAGATGCTCAAGTACGACGCCAGGTGCCCAGTCTGGCTCTGTTGCCTTGGTTCAAAACCTGGTTTTAAAACTATACTACCCACGAGTATGAAGTTGCTTTTATTTCATCACGAGCGCCTGAAAAAAATACCAGTATCTTTTAATACTCATTTAGCCACTGATGAGGACGAGATGGAGCTCTGGTCCATGAACCTCTAAATTGGCAGGAGCAGCCCTGAAGCCCCTCGGTGTCCCCTCAGCGTGCCCAGCCCGACCCTCCCTGGGCAAACAGCACTGCTCGCCCTCGGCTCACACGGCGGGTTTGCTGAAGTTCAGCTGCTAAGGATCCCTGCTTACTTTCCACGGCTCATTTCCCACTGGCGCCGGTTCCCCTAGGTTGTTCGGCCTGATCAGGAGCGATTTGGGAAAAGGTCTGATTGCAAATGGCAAATTAAGCGGAGCTAATGAACCGCAGCCCGGTGGCTCACAAAGCTACTGGAGTGCTGCGCGAAATTTCGAGGCTCGGGCAGTCCAAGCGCGGGGCTAATTTTTGGTGGGCTACGAGCGAGCTGCCAGCTGACCTGGAGGGGGACATAACACCTCTGCCCTCGGGGGCCGCCGCCCCCCTCCCCATCCCAAGGGGGTGTCCGGGTCTCCCCCTCGCCCTGCCCCAGCTCGGGGCGCGCCCCGGCCCGCGCCACCGACGGAGACGGTGGCCCCAGGGGTGTCCCACTTACCCCGAGTAGTTGTTCTCGCTCCCCACGTCTATAGTCTCGTCCATGTCGCTGTCTGAGGTAGTTTCCTCGCAAGGTCGCTTCATCGTGTGCACGGCGCGGGGGCAGAGATAAATAAATCCGGGGGGGTGGTGGTGGGGGCTCCGGGCACGGCACAGCTCGGCACAGCACGGCTCCGCAGCGCCAGCAGAGCAAACCCTCTCTGAGGCGCTTTCCCACGCCGCGGCACAGCCTCAAGCCCGACGGCCCGCCCCCGGCAAGGCCCGCCCTGCCNCGGGAGGGAGGGGCGCGGGACTCCGAGCATCCTCAGAGCTCGCCCTGCGGGGAGAAGGAGCGGCACCGGGTTCCCAGCTCTCCGATGCTGCCGGATGAAAAGGGGTGGCCGGGGCCGCCCCGCTGTCCATCTCTCACCGGGCATTTGGCAAGATCTTGCTCCCCCCCGCCCGTAACACACGAGCCGGATCAGCCCCCTGCCCAGTGCTCCAAAGCCCCGGGCGGTGGCAGCAGCCCCGGTTTCCTCTCTTGCGGTGCCGCGAGTTGTGCTATCGGGCCCATGAGCGCGCGTTGGGGAGATGGGTAAATCCCGGGAAATAGATAAATCCCTCCCGGCCGGGCGCGCGTCCCCGGCTCCACGGGCTCCCAGCGAGCGCTTGCAGGGCCGGGAGCCAAGCACGGCGATAATCCCTGCTGGGAACGACTTGGGAGGAAGTTTAGCGTCTCGCTTACCGGAGGAGCTGTAGCAGGCGGGTTTTATTTTGTTTTTGTTTGGGATTTCCCCACCCTGTTTGTTTGTATTTTCAAATTCCGGATTCCTGACAAAATACATTCGGAGTGGTATGTTCTCCCAGAACTTTAATCTTTCAACTGCGGTGACTGTCCCCGTCTGCCTGTTTCGCCCTCTATCCCCTTTAACACCTTCCTAGGAACGTTTTCTCCCGCCCCTGCCGTCGGACGCTGGCCGAGAGGGGCCGGGACGGGGCGGGGAGGGCTCGGCACCAGCTGGGACATCGCCGCCTTATCCTGGCTCTCGGCGGCACACGGAGCCGTGGTCGCTCAGCAGCCCGGAGGACTTGAAGGCTAGCGGCGAGGGGGCTGCCCTTGCTACGACTCGGTGCCTTGTCGGGACAGAGGCAGCCCCCTCGCCGCCCCGCCTGGTCGCTCGGGGCTGCGGCTGCTCGACCCGGGCTCCGGGGAGCCGCACCTGCCGGAGAGAGACGCGGGAAGCAGCTGCCGGCGCCGCCGCAAAAAGACAGAGCGGCGAAGAGTCTCCCCTTCAGCGCGGCGTGGCCCGGCGACCCTCACCGTGGCACCGGGACCGCCCTGCTCTCGCCTCTCCGGGTTTCCAGGCGGCGATAGCGCGATGCTGCTCCGGACAGCGGGAGGGAGGCACGGCGGGGCGGGGGGGGAGGAAAGAACGGCCGGAGGGGCCGATG
>WAAG01000251.1:46668-59910 GCA_013390105.1 Tichodroma muraria
TTTTTTAATTGAAGACTTTGACTTCATTTTGTGAGCCAAATCTCAGATCTCTGAAACTTTCTGTTCTTTGGGGCCATTGCTCCTACTTTGAAATCTGTCCTGGCCTTCTACAAGCCTTTCTCCTTAGCTTTCTTTCTGAATGTTGCTTTATTTTCTACTGAATTTCATGAGACGTGCTCCCTTCGTTTTTGCCAGCTCCTTCTCTGGGAACAACCTGATGAGCCACTGGACTTCAGCTCACAGAACTTTCTAGCAATGACTTCCCAGTCACAGAATTGCTTTTACATGATGTCTCTTTTGACAGACTCCCCCTCTTCATTTGTCCTACTTCTATCTTTGCCCTTTGCAGCCAACACTGAACTTCTTCCTTAAAGCTCATCTTCTCTGCTTCCTTGAGTGAGGCTGGGGATATCAGTTCTCTCAGTCTTGGAGAGAAAGGCTTATAATCCTGGTGTCTTCTCTGCCCTCGTTTGCTTGGATGTGAAAGCTGTCTCCAAGTGCAGCTATCAGATCTTCCTACAAAAGCAGAGGATAACATGACTTTTCTGCCAGGCAGACTAAATGTTGTTCAGGCTCCTGCCTGGCTTCCCAAGCACATCTCCTCTCTTTGTTTCTGGGCCTTTAGAAAAGCTGTTGGGTTCATCCTCCTGGTTAATAGCTCTGGCCACATTGCTCCTGTCACTCCCTCTGGACCACTCATTCCTACTCTGCCTGAGACACCCTACCTTTACCATCTTGGTCCCTCTCCAGCCCTCCCTCACCCATACCTTTCCTCTTACCATAGTCTCTCCTCCCTTCTTCTAGTAGTCTGCTCAACCCAGGCTTACCTGCCTTCCCCATTTTGTGTGTGCAGGGTCTCTGAAACTCTGTTGGATTTTCCAGACACACTCAGGGTTAGCAGTGGCTGTGCAGGGCTCCCAACATGAGGGCTGTGGTGATTGTCTGTGACATCTGCTCAGATTCACCATACCTATTTTCCAGGCTCAGCAGGTGCTCCCCGGTGCAAACTAGCTCCATTTTCTCTCCAAGTTATCTTACAATAGAACTGCTAGTTTATCTCCTCTATTGCCTTTAAATTGTCTCTGGGCCTAAGCATAGATGCTGTAAACCCCAAGTGCACCCAGAATTTCTAGATATGTCCACATCCCTAAGATATCAAAATGTTCCCCTCAGCCTTGGAACTCTTTCTGTCTGGAAACCACACACGGAGGTACGTCAGCATGCATGAATTTTTTTTTGTGAGGTGACATGTCAGAGCACTTAAACTCTATCACCCATCTATCTCTGTGGAAGGTTTGGTTTCCTGCAATCAGGGGGGATTTTTCTTCCCTGACAGGGGAATTCCAAGCTGGCACAGGGGCCCACTGGCTCTGTCAGGGAAGAGAGAGGTGAGAGGGATGAGCTACAGAAACCTCCCTGCTGCTGCCCTTCCTCAGATGCCAAAGGGGACAAACCTTCCTGCCGTGAGAGGGAGTCTGACAGTAAGGAGAACAAGGAAAAATTTTCTTTCTGGTATTGAGTAAGGAGAGGAAATTGTCATGCAGAGCAATTGCCCTGCTGGAGGTCGATACAGAGCACCTGCCTATTCGGATTTGGTTAGTACCACACAATGGGTGTGTGTCACTTGTGTCACTTGTATTCTCTGCTTCAGAAACCAGGTACCCTGCAGAGCTCAGGGGCTCAGGGCACAGTTTCATATAGAGTGAGATTTTTGCTGTGGTTACAGAAAGGCCAGAGTCCTTCTGTTCTGTAAGTCCATGGCATCATCTGAAGTCCACCATGTGTATTATTAGCAAAACAGCATGTCATTTGTTTCATCTGGTAAAATATAATATAGCACAAATAACATGTATTTAGATTTCCAGGACCACTCTTTTATGCAGAGTTTCTCCAGGAATTTTAACTTTCTTCTAATTGAAATAATCTCAGATAAAAGCACTGCAGTAAATAGAGAAAGACAGCTAACAGACCAGCTATAAAGAGGAGGTGCCAGCAATGCATTATGGTCTAGAGAGGATTGTCTGAGAAAACTGTGTAGTCCATTGATTTCTTCTGTATTGATCTTAAATGGGAAGCAAGGAGACTACAGGACTGATGCTAAATAGAGGATATAAATGTATTTAAAGTTTAGAAGATCTGGCAACTGCAGATAGGGCATGATCATGAGAGAAAGCAACCTGAAGAGCTCAGGAAACACTGCCCAAGCAAGGTGAATCGTGAGAAAGAGGGGTGCATTCCAGTGAACAGGAGGGCACAGAGTATTTTTAGCATAGCAAGTCTATAAAGTGGCCACTGTAGCTTAGCTGGTGAAATGGCTGTGCACTTGTGGAGCAGGCCTGCACAGGGGAATAAATCCTCCTGGTGCAGGCAGATGCTGTCATGTCAGGGACAGAGACAGGCCATTTAGCCCACTCAGAAGGCTCAGGAAGAAAGGGTTTGGCACTGGCTGCCCTTCTTTGTGTGTTTCATGCTGTCCTTGCCTTCTTGTTCAAGTCACAGTTTTTCAATTCAAAACATTCTTTTTGCAGGTATCAGAGTCAATACAGGAAATATCTAGAGGGATGATAACTCTTTGTAGAAAGACAAAATAATTTCATTACTGGGGTTAGGGGTAGTACAAAGTGCACACATCCACAACACATCTTTGTCCACACAGCTGTTTCTCACCTTCTTTTCTGTGGGCATAGAGGGCATTTGCTTTCCTATCACACCCATCTCCTTTTTCATGTGTGCCAGCAGAGGTTAAGATTCTTTGGCTGGAAAAATATTAAGCCCTTCAAAAACAGTGGGAGAACCTGTTGAGTTAATTTTCAGTGTAGACAGTGTTTCAGTCTTGGGTTGGCTGGACTTGTGATATTTTGCTGGGATTTCATGGTTGCTGGCAAAATGACTAGGCAAGTATTTCACACAGTCATCTAAGGAAGAAAAGAAAACAACCTAACAGAACACATTCCAACAGATGACTAATTTTCAAAAATATGTTTTGGTACTTGCTCATAATAACCCTACATCACATACAAAATTGTAAAGGATGAGGAAACACACCACCGACATATCTTTTCCAACATCAATAAGCATGTTGTTCAGTAAACACATGTTCAAATACCTCTTGTGAGAGATATTATGAGCCTTAGAGCATAGGGTATGATAAACGCTTGTTCTGATATAGTGGTAATGTAGTAGTTTGGCCGTGATTGGCCAATGTGTATTACTGACATTTGATAAAACCAATGAAAGCGTGGGTACGCCTTTTACGATACACCTTTTTTAAATGCAAACCCGGGAATCAGCTCTCTCTTGGTTTCCGGCAAAGGCTCAGGTAAGAGCTCCTGCCGAACATTCTCTGCTCCCCCTCTCCCCACGTGGCCGTCGGGCCTGGGGGGGGAGGGGGAAGCAAGTCAGGCTGACCGGGAAAAAGAAAAAAAAGACCGCAGAGCCAAACTGTGAGCTTCGTTGCTGATATCTGGCTGATGGAATTCGAATTTTCTTCTCCTGCAAGCATGGTCGGTGAGAGAATTTTCTCAGGGCTGTCTTGGAGCCAGGAAAGATCACGCAGATCGNAACAGATCTGCTGCTATTTTATACTTCAGTACGTTTGGGAAGACTACATAATGCCTTACACAAAGGCTTCTGGTATTTTGGTAATAGGAACATTTTCGTTGATTTCTATATTAGCACCATCACATAGTCTAGTTATTAATCACGTCATCAACCACTAATTAACTGAATAACTGCTTTAAAATCTGCATCTTGTTAATATACAGTAAGTCAGCTTTTAAGTATGGTAGCAAATCATGTTGGACTTTCCTTTGTACTTTTTAACAGATTGAGTGCTCATCCTAGAATCAAAATATCCAGACTCAGTGGCTCCCACATAATAAATAAAATTGTTCAAATGGCAATGCTGCAAAAACTCCAGTTCAAAGGGTGAAAATTTTGCAAAATGTTCCAATAATAATAAATGTAAATTTTTCTGTGACCACTTGGTGTCATCTAGTCAGAGCTAGTTAGTTTCTTGCTCTAGACTTGGTTTTCGTGTTAAAAAAATCACATTTAATCTTGATTATCTGAGACCCAGAGGACCAATACTTGCTTTAATTTCTCTCCAGGTGAGCTCCTCAGAGACAGCATTGCAAGTATCACCTGAAGACTACCAGTCTTAGGAGCCGTATTCCCTCTTAAAAAGGCTGCTTTGGGGGCAGACTGAAGCACACGACTGAGACTTTTTGCCCTGATTGCAAAGGTTTGCTGCCAGTGCTGCTGGAGAACAGACAGGTGAGTACATCCTGCTTACTGTAGCTGAGATGATACCCAAGGGTCCAGTGTCCAGCAGACAGAACTATTAGGTGTCACAGGTACAGCCTTCAGGAGCTGCCATGAAAATCTGGTGTCAGCTCAGGACAACTCTTCATTCACCCTGCATCTTGAGCCCTCTACTTCTTTGCCAGTCTACTAGCAACAGGAAAATACTCAGCTCTCGAGTGAGACAAACAACCCTAGATCTCTGGGGAGAAGCACATTTTTCAAGAATTCTGTGTGAGGTGGAACACTTGGAATAATTTTTTTTCTTTGTAGAGAGTTTTCTCTGTTCTGCTCTCCAGTTCTGCTCTCCAGTTCGGTGATCCTGCACTGAGTTACACCCAGCCAATGCGTAATTGCTTGGAACCGGATCCAAGGCTTGGAAAATCTTTTTGTGTTTAAATCTGTACCTAATCAAATATCTACTCACTCTGTGAGGAGCAAGAATGAAGAGCATAGAGGGGGAATACTTCCTATTGGTAGAAATGAAAGGCAATGCTTTAGTTTGGTTGCTTTGCAGCCACTTAAATTCAGTTTATCAGGAGACTAAGTTAGAGAGAGGGTTTTAATTATTTCATGTATCACAGTTTGCTGTGTTTTAAATATTTATGTCAATTACCTTCGCTGCTGACAGACTAAGGAATCAAATTGTGTCTAGTGCTGCTTACCACACCATGGTAATATGGAGAGTATAATGAAACTGGGAAAAAAACAGAAGTAGAATTAAGTGCAGTTAGTAACATGCAACAAATGAGCAGTTAGTTACTTATAAAAAATGAAATGGTCACACCTTGTCAGCACTGCATCGATCCAGTAATTCAAAGATCAGAAAGTTGCAGATTGCTGTTGACAAACGGGAGGGAATTCACATAAAATAACTCAACCCACTGTTGGACTTAAAAGACTGGCTTATAGGAAAGATTAGGAAAGCTAGATAAAGCCTGTCTATCTAAATACTTTCATAACAGTAACGAATGTGGTATAAAGAGCTGCTGAAGGGATTAGTGGAAGCTGAGGGATCCAGTAACCCCTTACAAATCTGTAGCCTGTAAGCATGAAGAAAAGATAGAAGTGGGTAAGGATTGCTGAAGGAGCACAAGTGCTTAGATGAAAAGGAGGAAAGCTCATGCCAAACACTAGGAAATACTACCTCCTGTGAGAGCTGTTAGGCTGTGGTCAAAAGTTATACAAAGCCCCTTAGCTGAGTCATTTAAACCGAATTGTAAAAAACACTCTTGAAAATATGCTGTATTGGCAGAGAGCATGCCTAGATCAGGAACAACCAGCCTACTCCCTGGTTTCCTTTTTCCCAAGGGCCCTTTACTGCTAGTGTGGTAGATATTAATTGACTCAGCAAGAAGCAGAACAGGGATGGCTGGAGGCAATGAGGGAAAATTCAGTGCATGAGTTTTGTGCATCGTGGGAGCTCAGCATGGCTGCTCTTACGTACATGCAGTAGCCCTATGGACACGGAACGGAACGTTGCAACACTGGCAGGAGCCACATGTGCCTTGTCTCACAATGAGCTGGTTATCAGCTCAGATCTAATCTTCCTGTATCACTGATCAAAGGGGTTTGCATCAAGAGGAGCCACCAGGAGACATAATGGGGCAAGCCGGGGAATCTGCAGCAGCTGCTGCTATTGCATCCATGTTGATGGCTGGTTGTGCCCATCGAAGGGGGGTGAGGAGTGAGAGGCAGGAGGCTTGCAAAGACATGTCACTTCGCCACACTGATGTGTTTTCACCTCCTTCTACTACCACCACCACAGATTTCCCACATTTTTAGTTAAGAAGAAAAAGGGTTGAACGTGTCATTCTGTACATTTCACATTTCCTTCCTTTTTTCGTATTGATAGGGCAGGAGTTACAGGGGTGTGGGGGGGAGGCTCTATGGCAGTTGCAAGCAGCCTGGAAAAAAGAATTGCTCTCTTGGGAGCCTCAGAAAAAACCTACAAAGTGAAAATTATTGTTCTCTGCTTCATGGAAAATGCTGGATGAACTTACTCATCCTGCTGAGGTCACCATGAAAGCTTGGTGGTGCCCAGCTGCACCCACCATGCACATTTAGTTATTTGCTTCTCCAGGAGATTTTTTTCCATGGCTTTACTCCTTTGTGGCCAGCACTATGTTCACCTGGCTAAAATTAATTTATAACACAGTTTTTAGCACCAACACTGTCTTTAGTGTGAGAGATTATTTGTGATTTTAGTGATTGAGAATTTGTGAAGTCTCAATTCTCAGAATTCTCTGTATTTGGTGGAGAGTCTTGTTTTTAATTTCATTTATGAAGGTGACCTGAGAGTACACTATGAAGGTGATCAGCAGGGAATCTCGTTTCTATATAGCACCTATAACTCCATCATAGCAAAATGACCCCAAAGACACAAAGAGTTAAACACATTAAGTACTTAACTGTGCTTTTTATTTACTGTATGCCTCCAAGATGCAGTAATGTTTTCTCTGGTGAAAGATGTTATTTGTATTACACAGCTGGGCATAGGTTGGCCCATGGAATAGTTTCACAATGGCACACTGAAAATTTGACTCTCAGCATTGGCTGGCAGAGCCCATGTCTTGGGAGTTGGGCTCCCAAGAACACGTAGGCATGTTATGGGGAGACCACAGAGCCTCTGAACAGCAGTCCCACTCTGGGATTGCAGTGTATGTAAATGATGTGTACGTGTCGCTTAGCAGGCTAGTAGGACGCACCATGGGGATATTCAGGCTCCAGGCCTTTCTGGATCTCTGGTGCTGATGCTGGGCTGCTGTGAGACATGTACTGAAGCTCTCCCCTCAGGGCAGACCCCAAAGCCTCCCATGCTCGAAGTTTTCAACAACACAGCCTGCCTGGCCTGAGGCGAGTGATGGAGATACTGGGCTTGCCCTGGAAAGAGATGAGGGAGAAGGAAAGTGCAAATAGGAGGCAGAGAACTACGAGAGAGCCCAGCCTGCTCTTCCTGCTCAGGGGTGGATGCCTGGTATAAGGACTGAGGACCTCAGCAGCAGGTGCTGGTCATGCAAAGCAAAGGAGCAAGCCCAGTTTCTCAGTCCCATGCCACCAGCAGAGCAGATCACAGGGCTGTCATCCTCTGCAGACCATGGACCTTCTCAGCTGCTTACGCCCAGTCCCAGCCCTGTGCTACAGCCAGGCCTTTGGAAAACAGCCAGGCTTATCTCTTTCTCTTCAAATCTACTTAGAAGTGAAGTGCTTGTTCCTTCCATGCTTCAGAATTGATGGATGTGGGAAAGGATATTCACTTTCACTTCCACTGAAGTCATGGCCTTTTGGGATGACCATAAAAAAAAAAGAGCAGACCTCCTCTTTGCATGGGCAGCACTCTGAACAAGACCTGCTCCCAGCCTGGTGTGGAGGAGGAAAGCTGCATGACAAAAATGAAAGTTTTAGTGACACATGACCTTGACCCCAACCAGCACAATCCTTCCTCTCCAGGTATTTAGAAAGTAATAGTAATAACTCTTAATTAGAATACTTAATACTTCTCAGGTGTTTAAATTTTAGGGATTTTTGACCTAGGGATCTCTTTTCTTTTAATTATTATTTTTATTATTATTATTATTTTAATTATTACAGCATGGAAGAGCAGACTCAGCCATAGACTTTTTGCATATGTGAATGTGTGAGTTGCAAGATGGTGGGATGTTCTGCAGAACATGTCCTCTGGCAGAGCCTTTAGCTGAGCGTGTTAAATTCTCACTGAAATGTAAACGACAATCCCTTTTCTCTCTGTCAGGCTTACAGGATGGGTAGCAAAAAGTGAACCTGGAAAATTTTAAAGTTTAACAGAGTCTGTGGACTGTTCATTTGACAATGTATTTTTTGCAGAATATGATAGGTATCCTGTTCTGGGAGAAAAATGCAATAAAAACTCCCGTGAATAAATACAAGTTTTTGCTTTCAACACTCTTCTCCTGGACTCCTGCTGTCAAGTGGCTGCAGAATTCAAAGAGATTATTTTGGCGGCTCCAAAAATCTGTCATACAGATCTGAGTTTTTTTCCTTGTATTTGTCAATGTGTGATTGAGCACAAGTATTACAGGAAACATGGAAATGTTTCGGCTTTAAAGAATGGCTGTGGAAAAAGGCCTCCTACTGATTAACAACTGTTATTTAATAAAATAATTTTTGGATGTCCAAATTGCTGATTGTTCCAGTGAGGGTTACATTCTGACCAGAAGGGATCTCACCAGTCCCATGTCATCAGCCTGCGTGCACCGAGAAGAGGCTTTTCTGCAGCCATTTCCTGCTTCAAAACAATGGAGCATGAGAGATGCCCATCTTTGCTCCCCGAACTGCTTAGCCCAGTCCCTAGGGTGGCATTAAAACCATGGGAGAACAAACTGGGAGAGGAGCTGGGGTGTGAGGATGTGTCTTTGTTTCAGAGATGCAATCCATGGGATGAAAGCCCAGCTAGGATGAGAACAGAGAAGATTTCTTATGTTTGCTGGGGCTTTGAGGGTCAGTGTGAGTGTACCAGGTGCTGGCTGGAAGGAGAGCAGAGAGGGCAAGGGACTCACAAGAAGTTCACCAGGACCTTCTCTGTTCTTAATTTCTCCCTCCATAGCAGGGACCAAGCCCAGCTGCTTTTATGCTGTCCTCTGTGGGGCTGGTACTCAGGGCCCGCTGCACACACCCCAAAGTCCTGGGTGGCACTGGGGGTGTTTTGCTGTAATCATGCTCATTCAAGTGCTTACCCACCCACCCACACCCACACACCCGCACACCCGCACACACAAGCACACACAGAGAAACTTTTGTCTCTGTTACATTCTGTGGCTGTTCTCGCTGTGCTTTGAGGCTTCCATCTAGTTTGTCTGTCTTGTGAAGTGGCAGAGTGCTGCTGCATGGCCTTTCACAGGTGATGTGGGCAGCGCTGCAGCTGAGCTCTCCACCTTGAACCAGGGCTTCGTTCAGAGTGTCGTTCAGGTCTGACACTTTCCTAGCAATACATATGCCCTCTGCCAGTTTCTTTATGGACACAATACTTCAGCCCCATGCAGCTGGGTATTCTTAGTCTAAACGTGGCTGAAGGCAACAAATTAATGTCACTGCCCATTTTTAATGTTGGTTTGTTTGTTTTGGGTTTTTTAATAGGCAGGCAGCAGATGTGAGCAAGGGTTGCTTATTGACATTAATCATTGCGCTGTTGATAGCCCTGGGCAGGCAGCTTTAATTGACCAGAACTGAATCCAGTAATCATATCATGGAAAATATACATCACATTTATTTCAGTAGCACATCTGAATTGCAGCAATATGAGTTCATGGCAAAATTCTCAGTGACTACATTAGAAGCAGGAGCAGAGCTATTGTCTGCTAGCACAGATGTAACTGAGCTGTGCCCCACAATCTGCTGTGCTTAGGCAGGACAGTGAGGCTGTGTCCAAAAAGTCATGGAACTACCCTCCAGGATCCTGCAGGCCAAGCCCTATTCAGACAAATAGAGAAGTCCATAGACCGTGGTAGTAGAATTGTGTCTTTCATTGTTTTCTATGAGTATAGCCCTTCAATAGAAAGGATGGTCACAGTCTATTCAAACAGCAGAAATGTTCTAGTAAGAATAAAAGAGGTCATCCAAAAAAATAACAATTACAGAAGCCTTTCCTTTTACCCAGTTACCTACAGAAAAGTATAGTTAAAAAAATAGCTGAGAAAGTAAAGCAATGGAAAAAAACCCTGAGATTTAGTTTGATCACTTTATGACTGGGTAAAAATCCCAAGAAATAAATCAACAAACAATATTGGTATATTGACTAATGTGTTAATTCATTTTTTGTTAAACATATAAGCATGTTAGATATTACATGGAAAAGAAACAAGGATGAATAGATGGCCAACCTAATAGTCAATTGAGCCTATTTTTTCCATGGTGAACCTATGGTCTGTGATCTTTGTTCAACAGAACAGTGGAGAGATGAGGTTTGGGACTATGTTAAGTTACCATGAATGGCACAAGCCAAGCAGCGCAGATGTGATTAGTTGCCTAAACTTTGGATATATTCCTATGAACCTTTTCTCATCCTATTCCACGCAACAACATTCAAATAGCTAAACATTTACTATAATAAATTAAAAATATGGATGAAAGTGCTGATTTGTAAAAATAGATTTCTTGAGGATAAGTGGAGCCCTTGGGCTCAATAAGTGTGAATATATTATATATATTTTATGTATTTGTAGTTGTTAAGGTGGTTTGCTGACGTTAAAGCTCCAAATAGCCAAAATGTCTCTTTTGAAAAGATAGGACTATAAACCAGTAGGATTGTGTACAGTATGCAAATTAAATTATACCTAAGTGTAATTCTTGTTCAAAGTTTTTGTATAAAACTAAGACCTTATTTTACATGGGAAAAATAAAATACTGAAGGCCTTGCAGTGAGAGTTGTACAGTTGTTCCAGACATTGATGTAGTTTATTAATATAGGTTTTTAAAGCAATGCTGATTTAATTTCTAATGTAATTTTAGGTAACACCCACCCCCTTAGACTTTGCTGTCTCTGAGAAAGAAGATAGACTACTCTGAAAAACAGAGGACACACAGGCAGTGGGATGAACAATGTACACATGTACAATGTACATATGTGCAAGGACTGAAAAGGTAGGTAGTCCTTAATAAGATCATTGCCTCTTCTTTTGCAGGAAAAGAGTGTTTTAATTATCAGGAGACATCTGCAAGGGCTTCAGAGGGGAAATTGATGAGGATATTGGTTGGATGGATCAGAATATTTTGCCAGTTCTAGTCCAGGGAGGTTGAAGGAGACGTAGAACTGAGGTAGAGATATGTTCTTTTTCCTTTATTTATTCCTTTATTTATTCTGAGGCCAGAATTAGTTTACTTTTCTTCAAATTGAAGTGGTTTTGTACAAAATACTTTAATTATAGCCTACTTAGTAGGAAGGACAGCCTCTTCATAGCAGTGAGTAAACTTCTGTAAACAAATTGATGTTTGTAATCTCCTTACTTTCAGGAGGAGGTACGTTTTTTTGGTTCTTCAAAATTCTCAATTTCATTGATGATTTCATTGTTCTTTTAAGCCATCATGATAATGCATAAAAATTAGACAATACCTAGAATTTAACTTTTTTTTATTTCAGTTCCCTAGTAATAGAAATATTGCAGCATGTAAGACAAAGCAATCCTCAGAAGATACCAATTTAATTGGCTGCTATGTCTTATTGTGTACTAATTCAGATTTGGAATTCATGCAGATTTTAATGGGGAATCTCAGTTTTCAAACCTTTTTTTAAGCAGCCAGAGGGGAATGGTGATAATGATTTAAATTATTATCTAACTTGATCTATCTGGGATCTCCTTAAAATACTCGCTGTGTGTAGTTTAGGCACATTCTTGAGTGATTAGTTGTCTCAGGGCCTCTCAGCCCACGCTGAATGTTCTAGTGGATCCTGTGATTTCCTTCTTGCAAACCTTGAATAATGAAATCAGGGACACAGTAAAGTCGGTACCCATCTTTCCATGGCTTTGTCCTTAACTCTCTTCTCTGTATAAACTTATTCTTTAAAGTACTGGTGAAAAAATTTGTGGTTCTACTGCTTTCTCTGCATTCTAGAAATGACTGTCAGATTGTTAAGTTACATATCCAGTGGAAATATTTAAAAAATCAAGCTATCAAGAGTGAATTTAATTTTCATGTTCATTTAATTTTCACTTCCAGAAAGGATTGAATTACATTAATGATGGTTTCATGTTTGAATTTTCCTTTGCAGAGCTGTAGGGACAATATGTGAAGGACTTTTTGTTAATGAAATGCTCACCTAACTGGCTGGGTTTCCAGATTTTCCTCTATTAGTCCTCATTAAGTGCAAAGACTGCATCTAATTTAAAATTCACCTCTTTCTGATTAGATATTTGGCCCCATGTTGACTGTTTCTCTGAGTGTAATAACTTTCACTAGGAGAAAAAGAAGACCCTGAAGAACATGATGCTACTTTATGGAGGACAAATCTTCTATTTCCACTCTGACATTAAATTCTTAAAGGTGAACAAAGAAGGAGACATGTCTAGAAATGCACGAAGAAGCTGAGCTAATTAAGAGAGCTCCCACTGCCTCCCTTCATGAAAGCTGCTATGCTTTTGAAACCCTGGAGATGGTTTCACTGTGGATTTGTGAGGTTAGGAATACAGCTGGGATGCTGAGACTGTGGGCTGGGTGGTATGTATAGAATGTGTTTGATCAGTTTCCCTGGTTGTATTAGGAAGAGATGGCATAAAACAAATGGGGTGGAAATAGGCAGAAAGGATAAGGAGCTCCTTCTGGCATAGGTCTAAATAGATTTAGATTGTGGGAATTTTGTGTGTATGTGCGTATTGAATGTATTTTTCCTGGAGATTTCAGTGACAATTTTATTTTCTTCTAATCTTTATCAATGTTGCAGAAAACATATTTGAGCATTCAGAAACATGAGGTTCAAAACTTGCAGTTCATTCCTGCAGATGTTTGCATAGCATGCTGCAGCCCTACTTTTTATATACTGACATGCAAATAGCTTGTCAGTCTCATCTTGCAGCATTATTTCTTATTTTCTTATTTGGTTCCCGTCACTTCCAGGTATTCAACACTTTAAAAATACTTTTCTTGTCTGAAACATCATCATAGAGGGTGTACTTGAACAATGCTATCTCTGGGATAAATATATGTGATTGTGGCATTCTGGATAAACAGAACCTGTCTGATGCAGGACACATTGCCTCTGTTTACAAGCCACTGAGAATCAGTAATGAATCTTCAGTGCAGCACATTAAATCCACCAATATTAAGGCTGCCCAGGAGATCACAACATGCTGGTGGGGAGATTCAAATGGCAGATGGTCATATTCACAGGCAACAGCTCCTTCACTCTTATTCTTTGATAAGAAGAATATAAACAAGGCCTTTACACTGTCTTGAAATGCATCAAAAATTCTT
>WAAG01000272.1:4576-41627 GCA_013390105.1 Tichodroma muraria
CCGAGGCCGCATGGCTCGGCAGAGCCGGGCCCGGTTTGGCCCGGCTGCTCCCAGGGCCCTGCGGCCTCTGTCCTTCTTGCCGGCCCTTCTGCCAGGGCTGCAGCCGAGACAAAGCCCGGCCCGGCCCGGCCCGGCCCGAGAGAGCCCGCCGGGCCCACGTGCTATCCTTCTCCCACTGGAAACCAGAAGCAATTTTCCCCAGTTCGCATGTAAAATGTGTATTCACAAAGGCGTACCCTTGTCTTTCATTGGCTTAATCGAGTGTCAATATTACACATTGGCCAATCAGGTTAAACCACCACAGCTGTCTAACTTGAATACCATGAATTGGCTGGAAACAAAACAGCTGCCATCAATGGCTCAATGTCCAGGCGGAGACAAGTGGCATTCCTCAGGGATCAGTATTGGGACCAGCACTGCCCCATCCCTAGAAGCGTCCAAGGTCAGGCTGGATGGAGCTCTGCACAACCTGGTCTAGTGGAAAGTGTCCCTTGCCCATGGACTATGGAACTAGATGGTCCTTAAGATCCCTTCCAACCCAAACCATTCTATGTAATTGTGTAGTAATTGCAAGTCTTGAGTCGTGTTCCACTCTTGCATGGGCCGTGTGGTGTTTCAGCTGGGGAAGGAGGTGGGGGTGGGCTTCTTAGGTAGTTACAGGAATAGGTAGCAGGAGATAATGGAGATCCCTTCCTTATGATGAACATTTAGAAAGGGAATAGAAAGCTAGAATACCTTCATCCTTATGAGCAGAAGTGTGACCTTCCTGCTGGGGAACTGTGTGCTTGAGGATATAGAAAGAAAATGTTATGTGAACCAGTAACTAAAAAGATAGCTAACTTCACAAGTCTCAGCTCTGTTTAGCAATGCTGTTGTCTTAAGTTGTGGACTGGATTGTATGAGGCTTTTTCAGGGGAGTTACAATGAACAAATAAATGCAGTTTCCTTTTTACTTCTATTTACCCCTCCGCAAAATAGCATCCTTCTGAATACTTCAGAGCTCTACTGATGAAACTCTACTCTGAGAGTCGTAAAACAATTTCTGAACTGTCTTAATGGTGATTGTCACCATTAAGATTGTCACCATAACTGTCCTAATGGTTTTGCATGGAACATTAACAACTTTGGATTATTGCTGCCATACTGTTCTCCTCCTCCTACATCTGTTATGAATGTATGATATTTAGCCCACACTGATGAACATTTCCTTTTGATTTGTTTTTTCTAACAGGAGCAGAGGATTCTTTTTGTGGAGGTCTGAAACTTCTTGGCAGGCTGGCACTTCTAACAGAGAAAGATCTTTGGACTGTTAATGGTCTTCCCAATGAAAATAACTCTTCTGACCACCTGCCACTGCTGGCAGAGTTCAGGCTTATTGAACGGTAATATCCAAAGGACTTTTGGTGTAGGTAAAGTTCCCTTTACCTTCTCTCTTCATGGGGTGATTATTAGTATTTTTTTAAAAGGTTAATTCAAGCACTGCTGGTCCGGTTTAAATAAGTTTGCCTGCATGCTGACTTGTTAGTGTTGTGTAAAGTAGACTTTCTAAAGGGACTTCCTTTTTTTAACAAAAAATAAAAAATTAATTTACTTTATGAAGTCTTTTAGAGAGAAAAAGAAAAGATTTTACATTAGCTTCCTCTTTGATAAAGGAAAACATCTGTGCCAGACTCCAAATGGCATTATTTTTCATGGATATGTTGTATATTATTTTTATTGTAAATCACAGTAAAAAAGACTATTCTGACAACTGTGTGTTTCTTCAAGCTAAGGGGAGTATGTTTGTGTGCCTGCAGCATTTTATAATGAGTTGAAAATAATGTTTTACTACAAACGTGCTCTGTGGACACTTCCATCTTAACACTTCTGCAAAGGAATTTACTCAGTGTTCTCAGTGCAGAGGCTGCAAAATTGAACTTTCAAAGGAAGAAAGGCATATAGGCAAATATTTATGCTTTAAGAATTTGCTTAAAATTCTAAAGGTTTAAATATAGGTAGCATTCACTGAAATCTCTTTTAAAATATCTGAAATAAAGCTAAGCTTAATGAGCACACCACATCACAGGAAACTTAATTGATCAATTATGGGAGAAAAAAAACTAGCCCTTGACATCTTGAGGTTTCGTACATATTGAACAACTGCTGACAGGGGTTTTTCCATTTAATTATTAAAAATGCCAGGTTATATCTTGAAATGACAGATCCTGAGGTATTAAATTATCAAGATTTTATATTTACTCTCACTATGCACTCATAAACATTTTGTGTAAAATATAATTTAAAATCCACCAGACTGCCTGAATAGAGGGGCTGGAAACAAATCTTGTAAGTTGCTCAAACTGCACATGGATGTGTATGTAGAACCAAGCTTGAAGTAACAGAATTGTATTTCAGTGTAGTGCTGGAAAACCTGCACCCATTCAGACACATTTGTCTCCCAGAAGCACTTCTGGAATTTTCATCTGTGTTCCCTTTCACTGACTGCAGACAACTGCAATTACTTTGTGCTTGGAGAATAATGCAGGAAGTACAGTAGTCATAATAATAAAACTCGTTGAATTAAAGAAGTTTCTCAGTGTTCTGTTACAAAATACGACCACCTGCCAAAACATTCAGCTTACATTGCTGAAAATTTGGAGGGGGTACTTTTGTCATAGGTAGTTATAACTGAAGATCTTTCTTCTACCTGTTAACAGTCAGGTTAATGCTGAGGATAAGAACCTGTTTGATCCTGGATGCTGTCTGGTTTCAAGCATCTGAGTAATCTCGTAGATGCCAGCATACTTAGAGGCAACAGATTTTTGGGTACATCCAGGTTACAGGTAAAATATTATTCAGTTGTAGCAACCCTTGTTAAGAGCAAGGACAAAAAAACCAAATAAGTCATAAAAAAAAAGACTACCATGATATTTTTATTGAAGTTTCATGCTGTGCATATACAAATGATGAGAAAAAGCCCAAAAAGTCATGCATGTTTTTCTATACTATTTGACCACTTTGCTGTCACTTGAACCACACTTAAGACAAATGCCAGCATAAGCAAGTTTCAAGAGAATATTTCAGCACAGAACTTTAAACAAGAACCAAAAGCAATTTTTCAACACAACCTCTACAGCATTAAAAAGCTTCAATATCAGTTAAGAGAAAATAAATTGTGCTGGACAAGGGTAGAAACTATATACAACCATTATTTGAGCTGAAGTAAACCATGGTTTCATAGAAAAAACTTGCAGTGTATCAGATAACATTGTGCTATAGGATACAGCTGATCAAAAGTTTTTCCACATCATTTTATCCATGAGAAGTCATAAAAAAATTGTTTAGGTCACAAGACACTGGGCAGCACAAAGTCTGAAACTGAAACTGCAGCTGATGTCAAATTACACAAGAATTTCTACCAAAAGAGTATTTCCTTCTCTTCAGCTTCACTCCTTAAGCAAAAAATCCTCACTGTGAACACAGGAGTGGAAAAGTTTAAAGAGGGATGGGAAAGGCCTTCCTGTTATTGATATGGTAAACTTGTAGAGTGTCAACTTTTGAAAAGTTTTCACTCTACAGCTTCTGAAGTGTTAATTAGTAGAAAGCCTTTCACTGGCTGTAGAAGGTTGCTGGGTCTTGGCTTTTTCTTCCTGTCCTAGGCAGGTGAAATTCAGTTTTTTGAGCAACGAGGTCTGCGTACAAGCAATTCTTTCCTTCTGTATTCATTCATTTTCTGGCCGATAGAAGTGTTCTAGTACCTTAAACCATTCCATTTGAACAAGCATTACTGTCAGTCTGTAACAGCATCCATCTTCATCAAGATCCCAAAAAAGTAAGTGCCCAGGAAGGGAGGTACACCAGGCCCATGGCAGCATCATCTTTGAGCACAGCACAAAGGGTAGAGGCTGGACATGTACAATAATCCAGTTTATATTTAGGCACCTAATGAAACATTTCCAGGAATGCAGCACTCAAATGCTTCCAGAGAACTTCACTAAGTCGAATGGTGGACCCCAGCAAGTCTTACCACATCACCTGGGAACACTGCTGTCCATCCATCACAGCTCCTTAGCCAAGTCTTACAACAAAACAACTGAGCAGGAAGCAGACAAGCTTGATTTTCATCTATTTCAGCCATACTTCCTTATTCAAGTCTGACTAAGCAGTTTTTGTAGACTACAACACATACAGAAAAATCTCCCTGCACAGCACAGCAGAAGGTTAACTTAGGTCAACTTCAGCCTGCCATGCCTGATTTAATACAATGTGTCAAGGCATCACCATCGGAGACTGCTCAGCCTTTCAAAGACAAGGTTCAAATTTGCACATAAATGTGGAGAGAAAAGCACATAGACTCAGGTTAGCAATTTCCACAGTTTTTCCATTATTCCAGGTACTACATATATGAGAAAAGAGCTGATTTGTCTTTACAAAACAGCAATCTCTATGTTTTGTGCTTCAGCGGTGTAGTTCAGAAAGACTAAAAGCTTGTGACAAAAGTATAAAAAAATTATGAAAAATTTTTAAAAATTCATTATTCAACAATTATCATCATTTAAAAAACCTCAAACCTCGTATCTTGCCTAACAAGATGTCAGTGTTAAAATACACTTGCATATTACTATTACGTAACATCTTTCGGCAACATGCAGAAAATCATAATACAGGTGGCAGTAAAACATCCAGTGCTGTTTTAATATTCCCAGTAATGCTGGGAAACAGTACAAATTAGTTAGAAAATAACAATACTGACAGTTTTGCATATCTATTAAGTCTAGTGAGGTAATACTGATACGTTAAAAACTTACGCCACTTCTGCACTGCTTGCTTTTATTGCTGAATTAAAGATTAATAGTGAATATGATCTTTTTTTAATTGCACTGCACCCCAGCACATTTTAATACTAAGAATATAATTTGTTAGTTATTCCAATGCTACCACCAGCACAAGGCCAAGTTCAATTAGCACTTTTACAGGGAAACTATATTTGAAGAAACCCACACCACTGGAGTCACCTGCTACATGATGGGAGAGAAAAAAAATCTCATGTCCTGGCAAATCTAATTTTAGGTTCTCATCACTGATGCCTTTTCTATAAATTGGAATAAATACTGCCACCAAAAAAAATTAACCCCTATTTTCTAGGTCAAACTTTTATTGTGAGAATACATAAGTTAATAAATAGTCCCGTTCCTTTTTCCTTCCAAGGGAGTGCAGGTAAAGTGCAGCGGCAGCAGCGGGAAGCCCTCTGGAGTCCGTGGTGTGGCTGTGTCAGATGCGGAGCTGGTAGCCCACCTCGTTGAGTGTAGCCAGGTCTCCCTTCTTCTCCAGCACCGCCGGCCTGCACACAGGGGAGGGAAGAGGGCGCTGCTGACCGGGTGTGGAGAGCACAGCAGTCACACGGGGAAAAGCTTGCCTCAGAGGAGGGAGGGCTGGATAGAACTAATGATCGTCATCTTAAACACAATTTTGGTAAATCTGCTACAGGAACTACTGTGATAATTCTATCTGTGTGTTGCCTCTGAAGCCACACACCAGTCACGGACAAGCTGTGCAACGCTGGGATCCAGGAGGTGAGCCTGAAGCACCCCCTCCTCCTGACTTGAGAGAGGGCCTAAATGAGTAGCTAAGACTAGACACACCCCACCTGTCATCTACCCCGGAGCAGGACTCCAGCTTTTAGAATAAAGCTGAAACAGCTGAGAGCAAACAGGCAGGGCCTCTCACATGGCCACTGCGTGTTGGCTCTCCCAGCGTGCCCCCTCCTCCTGGCTGGGTCTGTGTGAAGGGCCGGAGCCCACCAAACAGAAAACACAGGGTGGACTCCCTTCAGTCTCCTGGCATCCAGCATTCTGACACCATTCACCTAAGTAATCAAACACACACGGATGCTGTTAGGCCATTTAAGTATTCCAACAGCCTGAACCAAAGAAACCTTGAGCTATCAGTCTCTCTTTTTAGCAAGCAATGGAAAAGCTCCTGCAACAAAGCTGTCAAACCAAAACTATCCAGCTGATTTATAGTCTGTGGAAATGTCTAATCTGAGAGCTTATTGCAGGCTCTTGGCTGCTTTCACACTAAGCCGTCTGTTTGCTTTTCTAAAGACAGACATTGTTTAAAGCACACATTTCTCTGGTACTCTATAGCACGTCTGCTTCGCTGCAGAAACACAGCTAAAGCCCCAGTAGTACAATGGGATGCAGATCATGGCTCCAGTGCTTTCAGCTCCTCAGCCCTGGCTTCCAGCTCACTCTTTGCTCACTCTGCAGCAGATGTGACCCCTGAGTTTGCACAGCCAGGCTGGCGCTTATCTCCCCACTGCAGGCTGCTGGCCCATTCCCGCTGGAGCAACTCAGGGCAGGCAGCCGGGCCCCGGGAGAGGCAGCAGAGTCACAGGCAGGCTGGAGACCAGGGAAAGCTCAGCCCTGCCTGGGGCACACACCAGGGAAGAGCTGTACTGCTGCAGCCTCAAGAACTGGGGGTGTATAGCTCACACATACACAGGTGCAACAGAGCCTCTGAAATATTTTTTAATTCTTTGATTCAATAAGGATATTTTTATTTTTTTCTTTTTAAGAGCAGAACTGCTAACACCAGATCCCTGCTGAGCATCTGCACAGCATTTGAGAGCTGGGGACATTGCTATGAACAGCTAATGCTCTTCTGCCTAACAGCACACTGAATGAGATTTGTTGCTTTGCCACTTCCCTAAGCACCTCTCGTAATAACCCCACCATCCTCACTGCAGTACTGCCCTGCACCATGCCTCGTGTTTGTCTCAGTTCTAAGAACTTCACAGAAGTGAAGGAGCCTTCACTGGTTTCACTCACTTGCAGGAAGGGATCACACTTAAAGAAATCACTGTAAGATAGTTTGCATTTTTCCACATTATTCCTTCAGAGCAGAAGGGATTTGACTAACCAGTAAACAAGCTACAAGCTGCATCCCTCAGAGCTTGCGTACAAGTCAGAGACCAGCAAGAGATGTACTTGTATGAAATTTCCAGTGTCCTTCCTTCCTCCCTCTTTCCAATTCAGGGATCCTCTTCACACCTCTTCCTCCCTCCCTTTAATTAAGGACACAATATGGTTTTAATTAAAGCATGCCTGTATGGTAGTACCTTCTCTGATTATCCAAGAGAGATGGGGAGTAACTGTATACCCATGGTGATGTGCCCATTTCCACACATCCACAGCTGTCTGTAGCTTTTAGCAACAAACAGACTGTCCTCCATAAGTTTCAGGAAAAGACAAAACTTGGACCAGAGGCACCACAGATCTCATTCTCCTTGGCTGGCAAGTGACTTTATGCCAAACATGCCCTCTGAGGTGAGCGGCCTCTGCTTTACTGGCCCATCAGATCACACCTCCTGTCCAAAGCACCCTGACCACGAGCAGGTGAGCAAGCTGTGCCCAGTTGCTGAGCACACAGTACTCATGAGCTGTCTGCATTGGAGCTGCCTGATTTTACACATACTAATGTAATCCTGTCCCCTTGCACATCCTGATAAAACAGACTAGCAGAATTTCCCTTTCAGCAGCTACACTGGGCTGGAAGCACACAAGGCCAGTGTTGCCACGCCACTCACAGAACGTGCATGCTAAGCCTCAACATGAAATTGAAAGAAAACCGATCTGCTGAGCTGACATTTAGGAGCAGAGATTCTCCAGGACACTGCATGACCCTCCCTTCCAAACTCACAGCAACCCTCCAGCTCCAAACACTCCTAATGAGGATGAAACACTACATTGCCTGTTCCAGCACAGGTCTGCAATTTACTGCAATTGTACAATTCTGTGCAATTGCACCCTTCTGCTTTGGGTTTTTTTGCATTTCAGAGAATGGGCAAGTGGACACAGTAAAGCTTCAGACTAACCAGAGAGATTCACACCACCCTATCTATATCTATATCCTCTGAATTCATGCAGGATCACACCAGCTGTGGGCTAAGAGCACACGGACTGCTGCGTAGCTCAGTTAACAAGCTGCAATTTGACTAAACACCAGCCTCCTAGGCAGGCATGTATTGGGTATTGCACTGCCACCTCTCCTGCAATGTGCACCACCTGCCTTGCAGCTGCATTTCCAGGATAAAAGGCTATCGTGGGCTTGCTGGCAGCCACCATTAACATTTACCTAATAAACTTGAAAGAACAAGGATGAGAAGTTAAACGTTGGTGGCTGTGAAATCCTCTTCCATCCTTAAGCACAGTTCCACCCTTTGTCCTTCAGAAACAATCCAGCCAAGACACTGGTTCACCACTCCACATATCCTTCTCCCAGCAGGCCCATATAATTTTACTGTTGACGAAATCCAGGCTGTAATAACAGCTTGTCATCAGCAGGTGAAGCCTTTCAAACGAATGTGTTATTCAGCCCCTGCCAGCTGACACTAGAGCAAAATACTTCTCTCCTCCTCCCCAGCAAGCTCAAGAAAGCTGTAATTACAGCACATAAGAGATCCACAAAGACATAAAACACAGTGTTGATAAGCACAGTGATTCTTTAGCTAAGATTCCAGCCTAAAGCCTAGCAAACCTGACTCGTTCCTATTCTGTGTGTAACACAAAGGCCTCTCACTCCATCAGGTTCTCAGAGATCCATCAATAAGGAGAATACCCCATTTCTCCTCTTGTGTTTCTCACCTTATATGAACCACTGCACATGCTGGGATGTGTCATTCAGCTCATCCCTGACCAGGGGATGCCATTCCCCCTTCAGGGCTCACAGCTCATCACACTGTGTCTGGGTCCTCCATCTGCTATCACGGTGACCCAGGGTTTATTTTAGAGTTACATATTATTTGCTCTTAACACAGAGCAACAGAGCAGAACCACTGAACAGGGAACAGGTGCTGAAGCCACTGCAAGGCCACCTGTACACTCCCCGTCTTTCTGTGCTGGAAAAGCAAAGCTGCCAAGGAGAGATCAGTCACTGCAGAGCAGCCACATGCCCAGTAGCTCTTTCAGGAAGCCACCTCAACTGGAGAGTCTCTAAGCCCAGTGACACTCACTCCTCTCCAGAAATACTTGATCCACTCCAGCAACTGCAGAAGCACAATCAAACTCAAAACTGAAACTGTTCCTCAAAGAGAATCTAGGAGGTGAAGAAGCCTGAAGCAGCTGAGCCCATTACAACTAAAATTATCTATGCACTAAACAAGGAGCTCTCAGTGACGAAGCCCAAAGTACAGCATCATGGACTGAGTGTGAATGAACACGTAAAAATAAAAGCTTGCTGTGAAATCATCTGCTGCTAACTTATCTTGAAGTTATCTTTAGAAGGTTAGTCTAATGTCTTTGTTAGCTGCTTTAAAATAAATAAATAAATAAGTGCTGAGACAGTAGTCTGGGAGCCTATTTAAAAAGCAATGATCATAAATATGTGACTAATCTGGGTTACGTATAGGCTTTCACAGTTGTCAGCTTCCTGGCATGGAACATTACAGCTAGAACTCAGCTCTTCCACATCTAAGGTAGGAGAATCTGAATTGCCAGTGGCTGTAAAAGGCCTGTGGATCTGGAAGCACCGTTTTATCCATTTAGAGGTATTGCATCCATCCTTTCCCCACACAGCAAAGAACAACTCTTAGCTACGACACATGGAAAGTGGCCTGGGTCGTTTTTAATCTGATTAAAATCAAAGAAAACAATTCAAGTGATGTTGTCACTTTGGCACGACAAGTGTCCTTTTCCACTGTCTCTGTAAGCTGCACAGTCCAAGGACCCTGCACGGAGGGGCCATCAGGCAGCAGGAAGCACAGCAATGCCAGGACATCAGCAGTACCAGCAGCTTCTGGAGCCTCTCTGGGATCTAAGGCACCTGGTGCAGTTTTCCTGTACAGGCCAGTGAGCATGGAAGTTTTGTACAGCAAAGTAACATCACCACCCTCCCCTTCTGCCCTGGCAGGGATGGTGGCAGGAATACTCACGATTTATCTCTCCTGCAGGCCCGTCTCTGAGGGCTGCCTTGCCTCCGGCGAGGGGACAGCGACTTACCCCGGGGTCTCTCCTTTGTCAGAGAATGGGCACTTGAGGGTTTCAGAATCTGTGAGACATGGGAGAGGGAAGGAAGTGGCCTTCAATAAAGGCAATCATTCACTGCAAATAAAAATTTAAAATAAAGAGCCTCATACAGCAGCAGGGATGGCACACAAAGAGCCTTCAGTCCCTTGGGGCTTATTCAAACCCCGCCCAGGTTAAGAGGAACTCAAAGCTGTTATCACGTGATAGCTGTTCAGGGGCCCCCTGCAAAAATTAGTTGGTGTCACCAGTTCAGTTCCCAGCTGAACACTGTCTCATCCACAGCTTTCTTTAGAGCTGGCAACAGCAAGAGATAAGAAAAATCGCTTTGAGCCTCAGCTGAAAGAAACTCAGGCAGCCAAATCACCCTCTCCAGCTTTACTCTCAACAGTGTGTGATGACCATCTCTTAGGCTGGTAGCTGAACTCTGACACTGAGGCTTTTCAGTAGGGTCTCCAATTTGCCCCCATCCTCCAGGCCCTCCAACAGACAGACAGAGGGCTATCAGCATTACACTCACACTCTGGACTGCTTTACAGACCTGATCCTCCAAACTCAGCCCACTCACAATAGAAGCCCTCTGAATTCTGCAATAACTCAAGGGAAAGATCAGGTGCAGGGCCTTCAGCCTTCAAGTGTTCAGGGCTGTGGTCCTGGCCCTGAGGCACTCACCAGGACCAGACCCACACAGAGAGCTGGTCCCTCTATCAAAAGTACAAAATTCAGAAACTCATCCACCCATATGGACTTCTTCAACTCGAGCCTGCTTCGAGCCCGTTTGCTCTCTGGATAGTATTACAAGTGAATATTAAAATTCACTTCATTAACAAATATTAAAATTCAGTGAATTTTAACATTTATTAAAACATGAATAAGAGAAGAAGGAAAATACCCAAACTTAACTACATCAGTAATCAAGCCCATATGCTTAAGGCATGGTACGAGGTAGCCCTCAAAACTCCTTGGCAGGGCAGGAGAGACGGCAGCAGAACACAGGGGCCACGATGCCACTGGCAAGGCTCACCCCAAGGTCAGGGCAAGGGGGCAGGTGTCTCAGCCAAAAAGGCACGTGGCTGCTACGTAGGAGCCGTCCTTTAGCAGCCGTCCTTTAAAATAAATAAAACGAGAACCCTCGGAATAACTTGGACACGATGCCACATACCTCTCCACAAGAGCCAGACCCATACTTAGCAACACACCTGCTCTGCTGTTGCTGCTGGCAGCCAGCTGGACAGGCACCAAATCTGCTTCCACCATGACCACAAACAGCTCCTTGCCCATGCCAGGCTCGGAGGCACGGTCAGGGACACCCCTCATCCCCAAGGGCAGCCAAACCCTCCAGGCCCCTGGCAGCCTGCCCTGTCTCCCTGTTGTTTCCCAATGAGCTCTTCAGTCCAACCAGCGAGCAGGGAAACACCAGTCTGTCAGGGAGTCACTTTACTCGCTTTTCCCACATAACCTACTCTGTGATTCAGCTGAGTGTGGTGGACATCAGCCCCCTGGCATGTCCTGCAAGGAGAGGCAACTACTGACACAGATATCCCATGGCACCTCCTGCAGCTCAGGTGGAAAATGCAGACCACCCTATCTGTGACCAGGCCACTCTTCCCAGCAGTTCCAGCCCCAGCCACGCTGATTCTTCCCAACCACCTTTTTCTGGAGTCACTGAGGAAAGCAAACTGGGCAACAGCTCCCTGATAGCCAGGGACAAGTACGGATTCAAGTGTTTCCCAGGCTAAACGGCAGATCCTTCAACTAAATAGCTGTAAGGGCTCGAAAACACACCAAATCCTGGGGAAGCAGCACCAAGACAGATGCAAGCGCCCCCCCAGCACACCTGATACCTGCATGATCTCAGGCTGACACAGAGCAAGACCCACCTCTGCAGGATGGGACAAGGCACAGCTGCCTCCTGAGCCCAGTACTCTCGTGCACAGACCTACCTTCATCCTCATATCCCTGGCAAACTTCTCCAGCTCCTTTCTGACTTCTGTGCGCATCATTTTGGACACGTTGAGGACCAGCTGCTTCCACTCGATGGGCTGGAAGCTGTGCGGCTCGTGCGGGACATACAATCCAATTTTGACTTTTTTCACTGAATGCAGGTACTTTTTATAGGAGTCTTCGAATTCGAAGATGAGGTCGCTCAGAGTTCGGTAAGTGAGAGGTTTGTCCATCAGATCCGATCGCCTGCTCATGCCCAGCGAGCCGTAGCGGCCGTTGCAGTAAATCCCAAGCACCACGTGATGAAAACAGTTCCCTGAGAAGTGCGTTTTAAAGCTGATGGGGAATCGTTCCACGGAGGGCTGCCCGTTTGTTAAGTAGCTGGGGTGCACTGCATCAAGGCAACAACGGTGCTGGGAAAGCAGAAGGTACAACTGCACCTGTAAGACACCTTCAGCAGGTTTGGGGTTCTTATAACTGCCAGGGCAAAGGGCCTTCTTTGAAACACAAACTTGTTCTCACTGTGCCCAGAGACAGCCAGTGCTGCCAAAGCCCATTTCACTGCTTGGAAAATAAGATGCAATGGTTCAGACGGGGAAGGGCATGACTCTTAATCACACTTAGGGGAAAGATAAAAACCACAACACTGCTCAGGTCAGCACACCCAAAGAGAGACCACCCTCCCTAGATCTGTGGAAGCTCCCAATTTGATACCAACATCAAACTCCCACGCTTCAAAAGGGAGAAGTGTTTACCTCCCTTTCTTGAGGGTTTGATACAACTTAGTTTACTGAGCCTCATTTTCTCATGTCTTCAAATAGTAGCAAGAAATTGGGATTTATTCCTCTCCAAGGTGACAGTCTGCCTTTCCTTCTGTAAGCTGGCCCTTGACATTGCCACTCCCCATACAGTGTTTTAGCATGTCACCCTTGTAACACGTTGCTGAGAGGAACCAAAGGAAAGGTCCAAGATGAATAAATGATTAGATAAGCACAGAGGCACGGTCAGAAACAACGCTCTTAAAAAGCAAACCCTGTCCCTGGAATCACTGACTGGCCATTTCAAAGGCACCACATGCAGAGGCCAGGACCAAGCCCTGCGCCAGTGTAGCGTGTGATCTCAGAGGGGAGCTACGTGCAGGTCACCTCCTTGGGAGGCTGCTGGCCCGTGCCAGGGAAGCGACAGGCTGAGAATCCCTCACGCAAGCAGCTTTGCGTCAGCACCTACGTTGCACGCATCTCCCTGCTGCTAATCCTGGGACAGCTGAAACTCACCCTGGCTCCACGTGCTGGCACCTGGCCCTTGGGACAACAGGTGCCCTCCCCTTCTGCAGCTGAGGCCCCCACCCATGCCTGGGGGATGGAGGAGGGATGACCAGAAAAGGCTGTAGCAAAACGCTCCAGCCTGGGGTTACTCCAGCCTGAGGCACCTGTTGTGATCTTGGAGCCACCCCTTGAGACAAGTGGTCATGGTGCTCCCACTACAAAATACACCAGCCCAAAAGGCAGCACTGCCAGAATAGTGTTGGGGCATCCTGACAGATGGAGGAGCAGGCTCAGTTCCCACTGAAGCTGCAGGAACCTGCTCTGTCCAGGACTCTGCTCTGGGGATCGCCAGCATCCCCTCCTCTCCCTACCTCATGCCCAAAAAGGAGGTATTTAACAGCAGTGAAACAAGAGCCACCGCACAGCTGAGATATCCTGGGATGTCATTGTGACCAGCCTTCCTCCCCTGCCTGCACAGCACGGCTGTCTGACAGCTGCTGGGAAACCAAGAGCACAAAAAAGCCTTTGTATCAAGAATGTAAACACAATCTGGGCTCAGTTCTGGTTCTGCCCAGCTTGACAGGCCACCACCTCACCACCAGTGTGACTCCCTGGGATGCTGACCCTGCCTGCACCCCACATTTCACCTCTTCGTTCTACAGGGATGCATGAAAAGCATCCAGTGACTCTCATCTCTCTCTAAACCATTTTCTCAGGGGGATATTTCACCCAGTGTTTGTTGAATCTCACAAATTTGAACTTTTGGCTTCTGGGTAAATGCAGAAACTAACTAATAAAAAAGGTTCATGAATGGCCCAGAATCTGAGGTCAAGAGCAAGGAGTTTCACAAACAAACAAACAAACAAAAATAAATAAATAAATAAATAAAAAAAAGGGCAAGAAAAACACATTGGCACAGAACTTTCAGAACAGCCACAGGGAAGCTTTTCAGTTCTGTGTCAAACACGTTTAGCTGCATTCAGTGCTAGATGTCATCGGCTTTAGCAGCCTGGAGAAAACATGTTAGAGGGTAAAGGAACAGACAACACTGTGGGCTCAGCTCACGGTGCACTTCACTGGCTCTATGACCGTGAGTCTGGAAGACCGTGCACAGCAGAGCACAGATCTCCCTACCCCACACATCTGTGACCCAGCCAAGGCCGTGTGCACCCAGCTCCTGCCCCACTGCCATCAAACACAGACACCCTGCAGCGCCTGTCAAAGCCCACCCCGACATCACCTATGCAGAACAGAAACAGCTCTGCTTGCCCTGGGTGGTCTCACTGGATCACTGCTGCCTTAGGATCAGCTTCTCCAAGAAAAATACCTCCACCCCATCATCAGTAGAAGATCTATAATTAAAGATTATAAATACACTGCAAGGGCAGAAAGGGGCCCAGCACCATTATGTCAACTGGAAAACTCAGCACACACTCACCTCATTTAAAAGGTCACCTTGCTTCAGGCCTTAAAAGGTGCATCCCGTGTACATCAAAGTCACGTTACAATAATTTGTGTCCTACAGACCGATTCTTGCAAAAGCCCATTGTATTTATCGTTCTGTGTAACTGAAAAAGCACTATCTTTTATTAACACCTAGGAAGCTTTCAAACATCGCCACTATTTTTCCCCCTCATTATGAAAGGGTTTTCACTCTGCTCCCCAAGTGCCTTTCTGTTAAGTCCATACAAAGCTTTGGTGGCCACCCGCCACACATACACACTTCTGCCACGAGGGCTCAGAGAAGTTGCAATTTAATCTCATTAAATACTTAGTACGAGTAAAAGAATCTTTTGAGGGCAGAAATTACCCACCATCAAACAACTCAGCAACAACTGCTGTGGAAATTAACCTTTAGGTACAGGTTGCTTCTGCTGAGGGACCAGTTAATGAGTCCCCACCCGAGATGAAATACACAGCAAATGGGCTGGAAAAGCATGTCAGATCTTCCCCTCTGTCCATGCATCATTATTACAGCTTTTCCTTTCTGCTCTGCCCAAGGAGAGCTGTATTGTGGCAAACAAAAGGCAAAGCACACAGCAATGCTGCAGCTGTAATCACACTTCTGAGCTGGGACTGTAACTGCAGGATGGAGAGTCAGGGAGTGAATTACTTGTCACAATAGAGAAGCAGTGCAGAGCAGGAGAGGGCAAAAGGAGCTGCGGCAAAGCTCAGTGGCCTCCTAATCCTGGGTCTTCATGACAGTCAAGACGATAGAGCCAGGCTCTTCTCAGTGGTGCCAACCAAAAGGACAAGAGGGCAGAAAACTAAAGCACAAGAAGCTCTCAGGTCAGGCACAAAAGAGTTCCAGCAAATTGGTGACATCAGCCCACAGTCCAGCCACTAGAGGGGCTCTGCAGGGCTCCATCCTCAGCCCAGGTCTCTTCAACATCTTCATTAACAACGTGGACACAGAACTCAAAGGAATAAGTTTGGGGACAGCACCAAACTAAGAGCTGTTGACTCCTTCAGGGGCAGAGAGATCTCAACAAATTGGAAAGATAAGCGACCACCAACCACACAAAGTTTACAAGAGCAAGTGCTGAAATCTACACCTGAAAAGAGGCGGTGCTTCATGTTTTAAGAGCCCAGTGAGGGTATTTTTGCTGAAGTCTGGTCAAGCCCCCTCCTGCCACTCCCATGCGTTGGGGTCATGAGCAAGTCCCACTGGGCAGCAGCGAGCTGGAGGGACGGCAGCAGGCTGGGGAGCAAGGAAGCAGCTCTAGTTACATCAGCAATGCTGAAGCTGCTAGCACAGAGCAGCATGTGGAGCAGGAGGACAGTAAATCTCATGCTTCAAAACCATCAATAAGGCTTCAGCAAAACCAGAAGAGTTGTTTTTCCAAGCAACTGCTCAGAGGGCCCCCAACCACCAGCAATAAGCACTCAGAGAGGCTTCCAGCTGGAGTCAAACAGCATTTCTCACGGGCTTGGGATTGTTTACTGTGAGGCAGAGTGCTACTAAGCCCAACTCTGGATGTTGTCTACACAGAGGGCCCAGAGTTCCCCCTGGCAGCTCCAGGGTCCATGTAGGAAAGGCTCAAACAGCTGGTTCAGCTTCCCAAAGTGGGACTACCATGGTGACGTCCCTTAGATTGAGAAACCTACTCTCCAGTGCCCAGCTACAGTGAGAGGTGACTATCTAAAGATTAGACCATGACAATGTAAGCAATTAAAAGCTCCCTCCCAGCTCTTCACAGCCACCACAAGGGCTGTAGATATTCAGCACAATCGTCCTTTCCCACATTTCAGTTGGCAAATGGGTGAAGCTGTAGACAAGCATGCAGGAGGCAAAGAAGAGCACTATACGGACGTCACTACCCTGCAATGACTGCAAGAAACTCTCCCCCCTTACTGAAACTATTCGCTCCCACCCCAGGGATGCACCTGCTGGCCTGGAGAAGATGGAGGGACCCAGGTCTCCAGTGGTGATAAACATCATCCACTGATTGCATCCACAGAAGGAACAGTGCAGAAGCTACTGAATAATTTCTCACTCCTGAGACACTTTTGCTCTTCTCTTCCTTGCTTAATGATATTATTGGCCAGGGGCTCTGATACCCTGTGCGGGTCCAAGCGTCGCCTCACATGAACTGGGAGAAGGATGCTGAAGGCATGAAGTGGGAGTGATTTATGCCCAGCCAATGCGGACACGCTCTGCAAGACTCCCCAAGGAGGGATGCAGCGTGCAACCTCCCTCTCCCCCTCTGATATTTTGCTCTCCACTTTTAATAAAGCAAATGCAGCGGAGATAAAATTCCCTTGGCACTTTCTGGTTTACTATTCCCTTTCATGAGCTCAAATCAATTGGATCTTTGCTCAGAAAGAGTGGGCTGAACGCACCATTACTCAGCTGATTTACAACTGAACTGAGAAATGCCCTGGGGAAGACAGCAGGAGGAATGCTTCTGGTTAGGCACTGACAAGCAGATCATGTAAGGAGAGAGATATGGAGACAGTTCAGACAGCTACACAGAAAAAGAACTGTGCAGACTGCTGCAAAATAATACTGTAAGATCTGTTTGAGCTTTTGGTCATCTCAGAGCAGCTGCTTCCTTGGTGTGTGCAGACAGGGCAGCTCAGTACTTTACCTCACTGCCCTATAAAAACACTTCAAGATCAAGTGCATAGGCAATTATGCAAAACTTAATTCTGCACCAAGAGGGATTATAGAAGCATTTTATAAGAAGTCACACAGTAAAAGGCAACTGCACAAGCCAGCGAGCAGCTCAATTAAAGTGACATCTCGCTAAGCTGCTCTGCACGAGCCGGCCTTTGAAGGAAGGCTCGCACCAAGGGTCCGCTGGAGCGGGCTGTGCTTCTTCAGTATCCAAGCAACACCCAAGGCCTGCCAGCACACAAATTACAGCAGTACCTTATTTCCAGATACATGGAATGGAACCAGAGGTTAACACACACGCAGTGCTGCTCAGTTCAGGCCTGTGTGAAGGCACTGGCTAGAAACTCAGGAGAGGGTAAGCACATCTTCTCTGGAAAGCACCTGACCTTGGAACGCTGCTGGCATCACCGTGTCTGCATCCAGAGGGCAGTGCTCAAGTTTAAAATCTCATGGCTGACAAAAGACAGAACACTTCCCCACTTGCCATGCCGAAGATGCCTCCCAAAACCCCTCATGCTTGCACATGCATCACAGCACTATGAGGTTCCACAGGGGAACAGGCTCCGTACCAGCCACTTCCCAGACACACAAATTCAGGTGTCCCATCCACTCACCACTGCTACACTCTTTGTACCCACACCTCAAGCAAAATACCTGGGGTTTATAATGCATGAATCTTGTAAACTTAAATGCATCTGCTACTGGACCACCAGCCAGCAGACAGTCCCTGCTCTCAGAGAGAGACTTCCAACACAGGAAGCAGAAGTCCTAGAAAGACAAGCCTGCCCCATACTATCCCCTGGCTAAACCTTTTCAATTAAAAAAAAAACAAAAAAAAATTTGCCCTAGATTGGGGGTTTTTTTTGATTAGCATCTAGAGATGGAAAAATTCATATACGTCTTAACTCTGAAGAAACTTCAAATGACAACAAATAGTATGAAATATAGCTTACAACTATTTTGCTTCTTTCACCTCTCAAGAAAAACCCCAAAACCACCAAACTGAACCCACAAGTCAGATTTGAGGCTAGCAAAAAAATCAGCAACAACACTGTTAGGTTATCATGGTTCTCTGTAGGCCACTAATCACCCTTTGCTCGCATGATATGGAGAATAATCAGTTCACTGCTAGAAATACAGCACTGCAAGCAACACTGACACTGCAGAGCAGCAGCAACTCCACATGGGGATTATTTCCCTCAATTCCTTTCATCCTCAAGTAGCTTGGGGGACAACCCTGACACAAGGGCAAGCACAACAGATCCACTGACATCACGTCAAGGGGAATCACTTAAGGTAAACTTTCTGAGCTTCAGGAAGGCTTTCAATACTGTTACTCCCAGTATTCTCCTGGACAAAATATCCAGCATGCAGCTAGAGAACTACATAACACAATGGGTGAGCAACAGGCTCACGGGTCAGACACGAAGGGTTACAGCAAATGGGGTTACATCAGGCTGGCAACCACTCGCTAGTGGGGTTCCACAGGGCTCCATTTCAAGGCCAGTTCAACATCTTCACAAATTACTTGGATGCAAGACTCAAAGGTATGCTCGGGTAAGTTTGCTGATGACACAAAACTGGGAGGAGCTGCTGACTCCCTCAAGGGCAGAGAGGCCTTGCAGACAGACCTTGACAAATTGGAAGGTTGGGTGATCACCAGCCTATGAAGTTTAACAAGGGAAGTGTCAGATTCTGCACCTGGGACAGGGTACACCTATTTGTGTGGACAGACTGGGGAATGAGAGGCTGGAGAGCAGCACCACAGAGAGAGAACATGAGCCAGCAGTGCCCTGGCAGCCAGGAGGGCAAATCATGGCCTGGGGTACCTCAGGCCAGCATCACCAGCTGGGCAAGGGAGGGGATTGTCCTGCTCTGCTCTGCGCTGGGGCGGCCTCACCTCGAGTGCTGGGGGCAGTGTTGGGTGCCACAATAGAAGAAGGATATAAATCTATTAGAGAGTGTCCAAAAGAAGGCAATGAAGATGGTCCTTGAGGGGAAGCCATACAAGGAGTAGCTGAGGTCACCTGGCTTGTTCAGCTTTGAGGAGATTGAGGGGAGACCTCATTGCAGTTATAACTTCCTCAAGAGGGCAAGAGGAGGGGCAGGCGCTGATCTCTGCTCTGTGGTGCCCAGTGACAGGACCCAAGGGAATGGCCTGAAACTGTGTCAAGAAGGTTTAGGCTGGATATTAAGAAAGGATTCTTCAGCCAGAGGACAGATGGGCACTGGAACAGCTTCACCAGGGAAGTGGTCACAGCACCAAGCTGGACAACGTTCAAGAAGCATTTGGACAACATAGGGCCTGAACTCCTATGGCTCTTGTGAGTTCCTTCCAACTCAGGATATTCTATGATTCTATGATTTCTCCTCCTGGAAGGGCTTTGAAGGGGTTTTGAGTCTCTTGTTGACATCAAGCCCCCAGGACCCTGATCCCTCCAGCTGCATGCAGAGCCTGTCAGCATTCCCAGGGGAAACCCTGTCAGGCAGACACACCTCTCAGACTCCAATCCGAGGCCTGTCCCTGGCACACACTGCTCAGCCCATCCCCTCCCCCCCGCAGCAGCCATCCATTCTCACAGGCACTACCTGCCAGGCTCTGCCAGCTCCTTCTCCCACGGGAGGGGGCAGCAGCAGGCAGCAAAACGCTGCAGAGACATCCCAGGAGATGGTTTGCTTCGGGGCTTATTTTAGTTGGGATTTGTTTTAAATGAAACTTGATCATTTCTGACAAGATGTGTCTGGCAACTGGTTCCTGCAGCCCTGCCTTGTCCTCCTCCAGTGTTTTAGGATGGTGCAGGTTGATTTATCAGTGACAGCAACAGAGGGTGGAGAAGCATGTCAGCGTCTAAATGACAGAAGACTGAGTAGGAAGCAAGCATTATGTTAAGGGGAAGCTCAAAGATTAACTGCAACACACACGTGTCTGCACAAAGCACAGCTGTGGGTTCAGGGACAAAAGCTAGCACGACTCAGTCATGTAAACACCAGACAGAGAACAGAACCCACGCTCCTCGAGTGTCACCAAGCTCCAACAACAACCGACAGAGAAATGCTAACAAAGGAAACAAGGACTGTGTAGACAGGTACTTATCTGGGCACTCTGGGTCAGATCCTGACACTATGCAGATTACCAGGGCAGGAGGCGAAGTCTGCATGGCCAAACCACAACACTCGTGACCTGGCACACAGCATCCCAACTCCCACCTACAAGCCCAGGCAATTCAGCAACTTGGTGATGAACGCCAGGGCAGCTGCCCAGGCTGCTGGCACTCACCTTTGGCTGCAACCCTCTCAAACACCATGCGTGAGGGGCAGTGCATTAATGCAATACAGAGCTGCAGTGGAAAAGGCACAGGCATGTGAAAGGATACATCCCCAGGATAACTGCTTCAAGGCATTTGATAGGTAAGGACTCCCTGGTCATTTCTCTTGCTGTCTCCATTAACCTAGAACAGAAACAAAACAGTTTTCAGTCCTTCCAGCTAGAGCAAGTGACAGGAATCAAAAGGTCCTCTCATAGACCAAGAGCCAGGCACCTCCAATTCTTATCTCAGCAAGAGCTGGGAACTTGATTCTCCCCTTCAGTGACTTGTCAGAGTCCTGTTAACTTCTGGAAGATGACTGAGGGGTAAAAAAAAGAAGAAAAATATATATTTGGCATCCCAGTGCCTTCCAGCCTCTGAAGGCAGATGGGAGGAATGCAGTCCTCTGCCTCTTGCAGCAACTCCCTGAGCATCACTTCAGACTCTAACACAAAGCCCTGCTGAACTGCACAAGCTGGCAACCGTGGAAATGCCAGAGCAGGACTGAGTTTAGCTTATTTTCAAAATAACCCTGGCTCTCCTCTGGAGGAAAAACAAACAAACAAGCAAACCAGGAGAGAGAGGATGGTTATGTGACCCCCTAAAAGCTACAAATGCCTCCACAATCCCATAGCTGCGGCTGCAGACCAGAATTCATTGCCTTTTTATCAAAGCCTGCCCTGCAGAAAGCTCTAACAACACAGACACTTCACACCCCTGCAAACTGAGTTATTGTCTTGCTGCTGCTCCACATCTCCTGTGGACAGGAAAAGTGGCAAAATCCACACAATTTCCTGCAGGAGTGCAGCAGGAAATTATAGATGTCCAGGATTTTGCAAGTTCCTGAAGTTTAGTTACAATCTAGACACTGTCTCTGGAGTACAGTTATTTGACAGGGACAACATTGTGACAAGCAACAAGCAACCTCAGGTCAGGGGAGAAAGCTGCTGTGCCAGACTGACACTGCACTATTAACCTAGTAGGTAACCTATCCCCTTCCACAAACAGATCCTGAAATCCTGGACCATTTGAAAAAAAAAAAATACTGGAAGCAGCCTAAAAAAAGGCCAGAAGAGTCACATCTAATGCCACACTAAAAAAACACCTCCCCAAAAAAGTGCAGCTGAAAACTAAGCCAAAGGATAACATTTATTTTGCAGTCTTCTCTATCCATATCCTTTCTCTGGGAAGAGCTTTGTAAACAGATCCCTACTCCTAGGAAATACAACATTAAATGACAAAACTATTTGTACTAGAGAAGATTATGAAAATACGCATCTGAAGCCATCAGAGTCTGCTTCCCCCACTTTCTGATTCACCCACCTCATGCATTTATTTTAAACCTTGTGTTGAATGCAAGTGACAACAGAGCTTCCACTGCTATTACAGCCTGTCACAGCCACTTCGTGTCCCATTTATCCAAGTTAGAAATTATCTTTTCATTTGTAAACAACCACCCCTTACACTCTGCCTGCAGTACAGAAGACTAATTAGAGTTCGCCTGCCTCCTCCACGCTCACAATCAGCCACAGAACCCCAGAGAACTGCTGGAAGCACAGAGCAGCCCGGGGAGGGCACACAATGGGGCTCCTTCATCCCCCACAGAGGCTGCCGCAGTGGCCACTGCAAAGCCCCGTCTCTGTCTCAGAAGTGTTATGTGCAGATGAGGCATGGGAGGTATCCATAAACAAGATAACACATTAAATTTCCTATCTTCTAACTACATGGGAGTTAAACTAAACTAAAAAAAAAAAAAAAAACAAAAAAAAAAAAAAAAATGAAAGAGAGAAAATCAGAGAGTAAAGTAGAGACCAAAAAAGATGCATCACNTTATGAATGTGCATCATAAGGAAAAATGTTGAGTTGTAAAACCATTTATCTGCAAGCCATTATCTGTGTGACCTGTGCCCGGTTAACACAGTCTGAGGAGCAGGGGTAGGGCCAGCATCCCCTCCTCAGGCATGCACAGCAACCTGCACCTGGATCCCAGAGCTGCAGTGGGACCTGGCAGCTCAGAGGTACCAAGGGAGCAGGACAGTGACGAGGGCCTGTGCGAGGGGAGCATCGCCCAGGAGGCACCGCCCTGTCAGCAAACCAGCACCCAGCTGCACTTCTAGGGCAGGCTGAGCCCTCACACACAGCCACCCTGCCTGGAGTGCTGGGGGGTACTCTGCCAGCAGTTTGCTTCCTCTCTCCATTTACAGCACGGACTCCAGGGTTTATGTGGTGCACGACTCAAGAGCCACTGAGAGTTTTTCTTCCACTTTTAACAGGCTTGAGTCGAAGCATGGCCTTAAAGCCTGTGTTTGTATTGGAAGCAGAGCCCCTGGAGAACCCCCAAGCCACTGCTCTGCCCAAGGTAGCACAAGCCAAATCTAAATCACCGCTCACAGATTATTTTTCAGTCTACTTTCAACTGACTTCTCGAAAGCCTGGGAACCCACCAGCTAATCTTTCCTATACTTAACCTTGCATCTAAGAAGGTCCCCTAATATTTAAACTAAATCCTTCCCTTTTTGCAAATTAAATCAGGAGCTATTTCTGCTCCCCACAGTGGGTATGGAGACCACCCATCAGCTCTCCTCTTGCTACAGACATTTGTATATGCAAAAGACTGTAACCTACCCTCTCCTCTATAAAAATGAAAAAGCAGACACCAATTTTTATTCAATTCTCCCCTCACTCCCCCTGAAAGCTTCCCCCTTAGATTATGAATTTAGGACAATTTCTTTCAATTTCAGAATCCCTTCAACCAACTCACTTCTCACAGTCCTTTGGCTAAGCCCAAATAGTACAAACAGACTGATTTCCTTCTGAATCCATCTTCCAGTGCATATTTGCAACCAAGCTAAGTGTGCTGCTGGCTTTATCCTGTTGGCCCACACTGAACCGGGTTCAGGTGGTTTTTTGTGGAGGTTTTTTTTGTTAGTGTTTTTGGTGGGGTTTTTTTGTTGGGTTGGTTGTGTTTTTTTGTTAGGGATGGGGGGTTTTTGGCTGGGCTTTTTTGGTGAATTTTGTTTGGTTTCTTCTATTTTTTTAAGCTCAGCTTTTTCTTTGCTAGCATTTTGCTCTCCACAGCTGGCTATTCCCAAACCCTCCCATGCATTTGCCCTCACTAAATTACCTCCTATTTGCTCCAGCCAAAGAGATCACTCTGAATATCCCAGTTTCACTTTTCAAAGCCTTGTCACATTGTCCAGCCTGAACTGCAAATCATCCATCAGCAAACAATTAGTCTTACCCATACCGTTAAGGAAAAACTGAGCTGGGACAGACACTGCACACCTCAACTGACAATCTCTGCCAAGCAAGATTGGTTAAGTGCCACTTTCTATGCTCTGGTTTTCACCAAGTTGGGCCCTTACATTAAGTTGTTTTATTTAGACTAAAGGTCCCTGCCTTATCTGGAGAGGTAAAAGGTGGCCTTATCAAAAGCCACACTAAAACAAGGAGTTATTACATCCTTGTCTTCTCCCTTGTTGACAAAAGCTCTGACACGCTCACAGAAGGAAATTCTCAGAAACAAACCATGCCCAACAATATTAATGTTGTCTTTCCCTTCCCTTGAACCACAGATAAAGTTCCTACACTTATCTTTTTCCTCCTTCTTTTTAAAGGCTGCTATCTTTGCCTTCCCCAGCACCCACCCTCCCCACATTCTCTAACACAAATTAATGGTCGAAGGCTGCTTTCACTTCTCTAAGGGATCTATGGCAAATGACAGAGCATTCAGCTCATTTAAAAACAGCTCATTACAGGTGCTCTTTGGTTTGTCCTGTCCCTCTTCCCCCTCACTCCTAAATTCTTATCACACTGTCTCAGACGTTAACAGTGACCAGAAAGCCTGCAGTTAAACTTGTGAAAGGAGATTTAAGGAAGACAAAAAAGAATTAAAAAACAGCATCAAGGATTTCAATTCCCTGCCTTAGCAGGGTTTGCTTCTGGGATTTTATTTAAATCTTGACAGTTACCTGAAAAGTGTCCACATATACATATATATAGCTATTCTTTACATTCTTATATCAGAGAGCTGGGAATTAGCCCACAGTCACCCTCTCCCCACATCCAGTGAGCACTGGGGGCAGCCCATCTCTTCCAGGAACTTAGGGGAGACTGCTACAGTCAAAGACAAGCACCTTGCAGCTCCCCTCTTTGTGGCACCTACACCACTATCTGACATCTGCCAGGGAAATCTCTATTCCAGACCACAGTGAACACTTCTGCCTCTAACAAATGTAGCCAACAAGAACAGGCTGCTTGTTCCTTCCTCAAGACCAAGTCCTTGGCAGTTAGTGATATTTCCTTGTTAATTGATTCAAATTTCTTTCAGTGCTTTCAGGAGCCCACCAGGACTATCTCCCTTGCTTCCTGCAGTAAGACAGGCCCTAAAAGGAGTTGACTTTGCCTCTTTAGGATGCTTTGTGTTTAAAATGGCAGTGTCTAAAGACAGCTCATAGAAACTATTCATTCCTTTTGCTCTCAGATTTTTCACTTGGAGCACCCAATTTCATATAGAGGTTAGAAAAATCTTAAAACCTCTCAGCATGCCCAAAACTGGAGGATCTCACTAGCTGGCACTGATGACAATGGAGTCCCTTCAGGGATGACCATGCTTAGGAGAGGCTCCCCATTACCTTCACCACAACGACTCCTACAAGACTGAATAAATTTTTTATTAGTGAGATGCCCCAGCACATTTTTCCACAAAATTCTCCTTGCACAGACCCATGTATTTTGCATGAGGTCCACAAAATCTCCCTCTGCCAAGTTTTCTAAGGCTCCTGACAGTTTCATTCATAATAATGAAGCCAAGAGAGAAGCGAAAGGCACCAGCAGGAGCAAAAGGAGATAAAACAGCAGAGCAGATACGGATCTTGTGAATCTTCTCAAAAACAGTGCTTCAACAACAGAAGCATTTCCACCACATGCTGAACACCACGCCGTATCTGTAACGTTCCCCCTTTGTGCAAGAGAGAAGCAGATGTTCAAATGCCTTTTGCAGTCTATTGTCTGGAAATAGTATGAGCCCATTTTTCTTTACAGCCCCATCAGTGTTCCTTAATAACATGGTGTGTGGAAACAGTATTATTTCCCATCTCCCCTTCCCTGTTATTCGGTTGCATCGTTGCCACATGACAGCTCCTATCGCTCCTTTACTGCAATCGATTACACATTACATCTGCAGCCACTGAATGCCTCTCCCTCCTCACAGAGCAGCTTCTGGGCTCTAATTTCTCCCAGACCACACAACCTACCCAAACACCAGTTTCTGCTTCAGCCTGTTCAGCTGGCACTTAACTGGAGGGAATAGTCCAATACTGCACCTCCCCAGATCCTTTGCAGAGGACAAAGAGGTTTGTTTCTCACTGTGCCTCATGCCTGCATCCTAGAACAGAAGCTTCCAGAGGGTTTATCTCTCCCTGTAAACTCAGTAGTAACAGCTTGTTGACATTGAATTCACAGTTACAGATATCACTAGATACCCAGACATACGCTTTTTTCCTAAAGCTCTTACATGATCTAAGCCTGGAAGTCCTAAAAAGAACAGCTATGTTAGTCAGAAGTACCATTTTTTTATCAGACTAGTTGTACCAACAAAAGTCTGATATAGGTTTAGCCAGCATAATCCTGCATGGGAAAAGGAAAAGCAGTCCTACCGGTCTCTGAAACATTCATATCACATGCATACACCCATGGATCGGCAGAGCTGAACTCCACAGCGTGCCCTTTACCTATTTAGTACAAAAAGGCACATCATGAAGCCTGTGAAGGGCACTGTCCCAGGATACCTGCATCAGCAAAGCACTCCTACGGTGGATGAAACTACACCTGTAAATTTGGATTTTGTGCAAACACAGCCAGCTCAGGACAGGTGAGACCCAGGCACATTTTCAGACACAGTTTGCCAGTACAAGAACAGCACACAAAGTTTACAGGTTCACAGCTCTGCCATCCTGACTCACACTATGCCAACAGAAATCTAGCATTTCCAAAAGTGCTATCTGTAGTCTAGACAAATCCATGTGGTGTCTGGCACTCTAAAAGTTAAGTTGATAATAAGAGTGACTTTTTCTTAAAGAGATTGTAAATAGTAAGTTATAGCAAGAGTATATCCCTTAACGAGTTCCTATAGATAATTTATGCTCTTCAGCCACGCATTTTTATTTTCTCATACATCACACTGATGCTGGCAGTAAATCTTTACAATATCTAGTCTTCCCTCCATAACAGGAAAACTCATTAATATGCCCCAGCTGCTTTAGGACACTTTCACATGAATTTATGAATATTCAATTTCCATCTAGTACTCAGCTTCTTTGTGTCCAGCCACTGCTGTCTTGAAGTGAGGCTGCCAAAGATCTCGTAATACTTTCATTAGCTTTGAGCCCTCACATTATGAAATCAGCAATATGTTTAGTGTCAATAAAGCTCTGGGAACAGCCTCATTTTTCAAGAGCCAGTGAAAATTGGAGGCTTTCAGCATCTTGCTCGATCAGATTGCAAATGCTGTGTTGCAGCAAGTGAGGCCTTTCACACCACAGAAATTGCTCAGAGCAGATCCTGTCACCTTGGTACAAGACACGTGTCATTGCCATGCTGGGAGATTTCTTGCACAGTAGAACACACCTCCCAGGAAAAAAAAAACACTTGGAGGTGTAGGTGATTTTTCAGCTTTGATGAAAACTGGCCTGCACACCAGATGAAGGAAAGGGAAGCTTTCATGCACACCTCAACATTACAGGGCAATCAATGCATTATTCACACAGAACCACCAAAGCCAGGGTTTGGAAGGGACCTCTGGAGACCATCTGCCCAACCTTCATGTTAAGCAGGTTCATTTAGAGCAGGTTGCACATGTAGGTTTTGAGTATCTCCACAGAAGGAGACTCCATAACCTCTATAGGCAGCCTGTTCCAGTACTCTGTCAGCCTTAAAGTAATATTTTTTTTCCTCATACTTAGATGGAACTTCCAGTTTCAGCCCATTGCTCCTTGTCCTGTCAGTGGGCACCACTGATAATAGTCTGGTCCTATCCTTCTGACTTGGCCAGGTAAATTTTAAAAGATCTGAAATCTAAACCAGAAACCTTAAGTTTCATAAAAACAACTGGAATTTTGGTTTCATAAAAATAACAGGAACTTCAGACAGCCTTGCACGCATTCTCACTCTCAAAACTGGAGAAATCAAGACCAGGCAAGTGTTAAAGCCCTACAGCAGTACAACAGGATCTGGGCAGTAACGTGGGCTCCTGACAGCTCCACTTCTCCCAGCACTCCCATCTACCCAATCCAGGAGCAAAGCAGCACAGGTCTTAGGACTTTACACTGTTTAAGTTCAGCACACACCATGTTCAGGCAACTGTGCCTGGAAAACTGGCAGCCCCTGAGGGGTTTCCAGGGGCACCCTCCTTAACTCTACAGAAGTCCTACCACTGTATTCCAAGAAGTTCCAAGCAGCGACAAGGAGAGGATCTTTGAGGGGAGAGATCTCCCCCCAGGCAAACGCTAAGGCAGATAAACAGAGGAAATGCCTCCACTTGGGAGATGATTCAAAGCCACAAGCACATCTCCAGCTGCAAGCACTGTATCTGTTTCCCTTCTAGGAAAGAGCACTGTCCTCGTAAGCCAGGCTTTTATCTAGCCCAGGAAGACAATGACATTTTAAGTAATAAGTGCTGAGCATAATTCACTTTCATGTTCACTTTCTTTGAAAAAAGTAATGGGACAAATTTAAAAATGAGTGAGCAGCTTGAAAATTGGTTTAAGCTTCGTAAACCCATCCATCATTCAAGGCACAAGATTTGTTTTAAACTAGTTCCACCAGAGCAGTGAACATTAGAAAAAGGAGGTGAGAAAGATTGCTGTCAGCAAGACGAAAACCTGAAGCACAAAGCTGAGATGGGAACTGGAATTTTAGAGTGAGGGACCATTAGTTTAATGACAAAGAGCTGGGAAGACCTAGAGACAGACCAGTCTATGAGAGTAATTATATTCTGCTTATCTAATTTCCAGCCTAAAATAAAAGTATAATGTTGTTAACACCCTTCCTGCTCTAACCCACTAATATATTAGGGTCTGTTAAAGAGCTGTCCTTCGTATGGTGCAGTTCTAACATGCAAGAGACCCCAGTTCTCTGCTGCCAGGCTCCCTGGGCACATGTTCATACTTGCTCTGCACAACTCATCACCAACCAGCACAAGTCCTCCATATGGACGGAACAGCAAGATGAGCAGCAAGGCAGAAGCATGGACACAACTTAAACAGCCCATTGAGAGCCTCCAGGGAAAACTATTGTGCCCAGGATGCCAAAACTCCTGCTGCATTTCATGCACCTAATCCCTTCCTACCACCCACAAATGGCATTTCAGCACAACCAGAATATCAGGACTTACTCAGTTTTCAGAAAAACAGTCCAGCCCTCCCAGCCCAACACCAATAAGCAGAGAGTTTTCCCACTCCTGTGCATGCACCTCTTGCCTGCAGCCAAGCAGCCAAGAACATGAACAGCTACTCCCACTTGTTGGTCTTGATGGTCCATTTGCCACCCAGCAGCAAACTGGGACACTCCTTGCAAAGGCAGCAAGAGAGGCAGCTTTGGCCCTGCCAGAGGAGCTGTGGCACAGAGGAGACAGCCCTCCCATGCCATGATGCTGCAGTGCTTAAATGCCAGGTGACCAGGGACAAGGGCACTAGACCACTGCCAGTGACACTTACCCACTTAGAGGTCTGGTTTTTCTGATCTCGAAGAACTGTGTTCCTGTGTGATTGTATCTGTATTTTGTCTGTTAAAGGAAAGCAACTTGAACAGTCAAGCAATAAATAACACTGCTCAAAAGGTGAATTTCAACTCCGAGTTCCTGTTGAAACACAAAACAAGCAGTAAAAGCCACTGACTCTCAGATATGAAACACTTGGTTTCTGAAATAAAGCAAAAAACTTTTCACTTGTCTTTTTATATGACCTATTAATAGCAGTAGGTACAGAGTCAGGTATTAAGGTTGACCATCTAAAATGACACTCATATTCAGCATTTAAAGGTGATAAATTCTCTTTTCCACTAGGTCCCACTCACTAAGTTGGAAGTTTGAAAAAAAGTCTCCTACTTGGGCAAGAGAAAGTTCTCACAGCCTACCCAAACCAATCAACATGGTTCAAGGTCTGAAAAAAACTTATTTCCTTTAGAAGTCCTTCAACTCCATCAGCCATGTGGCTCACCTATGACCTGTCCATCACAAATGAACAGTCAACCTGTCTGCCAGCAGTCAACCAAATCTCAGCACTATTTGCTTAGAAGCACAGGCTGCCATGCAGCAGCATCACCAAAAGCAGCCTCTTCCCTGCTCCTTGAGCATTGCTGTTCAAGCAGTAACGCAATAAATCAGACCAGGAAAACAATCTGTTCAGTAAAAACAAAAACCAAAACAAAAACCAAAACCAAAACAATAAAATTTTGTGGCGGATAAAAAAGAAAACACACTGCCCTTTTGCTAGGTTACTTTTCCAGTTGAATCTCTTTCCTAACCTAGTACCCAAATTCTATTCCCATCAGGATGTTCGTGCCAGTAAAACTGGAGATATCAAGGCAGATATCAGGGCACAAGCAGGCGACCCCATGGAAGCAAAGAGCTGCTTGCAAGGAATAAATAGCACAGCTGTGGGAAGTATAACCATAGCCTAAATAAAAACTCCAGCTCTCACCAGGATGCTCTGAACTGACTTCAATTAGAGTTCAGAGTTCTCCACAAACAAGGCTTTACTTCCCTCCTGCCTTCAAAACCTAATTCATGAGGCCCTTTCAGGGTGCTCTGCACAAAGCATACATCCTCTTTCAGCCCTCAAAGGAAGCCCAGATGCTGCTCCCCAGCCCACTTTGAAGCTTTTCTGAACAAAGATCCAAACCCTGTGCCTAAGGCCCGCGCCTGCTACGCAGCAGAATGCAGGATTTCAAAACCACTATGGGGTGAGGTGGGGGATAATGTAATTTTTGGAGCTCTGTATGGCGTGGTATCCTCTCTGGCACAACCCCAGCAAGCAACAAGCCTCTTGTCCTGGCCAAGTGGCTGCCATAAAGAAGAGAAATGCCCCATCCCCCTGCAGAGCAGGCAGGCCCCAGCCTCCCTCCCCACAGCAGCTGCTGCAGCTCCAAGCCCGGCTGCCGCCTTGATCCCAACCACGACTCCCCACCAAGCTAACCACGCCTGCTATTTTTGGATGTTCTTCCAGCTGCCACCCATATCCTTTCTTAATCCCTACCAGGACTTTACACTCATTCCTCATCCCCACAGTTTCCCCCACACACGTACACAAAAAGGCAGAGTTTAGGAAAAAAGGGAAACAGAAGAGCAGCATCTGGGCCAGCAACCTTCTCTGAAATTATCTGTCAGCAAGGAAAGTCAAGGAATTGGGCGTGGGGCAGTGACAGAGAGGCTAGAAAAATGTGTAGATCCCTAATGAATCCCTCCAGCAAGGTGGGACATCTGGAAGGGAAATTCCTTTGGTCAGTTCCTTCGCCACAGGCAAGCCCGCCCACCTTGGGGTCAGGACAGCTGCTTGTGCCACTCACCCCAGTGACAAGCACTCCCTGCAGGCTGAGCATACAGGCAATCATTAGGGAACACAGAGGGGCTGCCAGGGCAGAGGGAGAAAGGGTTTGCTGCAACACTGGCTCTCTCTTAGTCGCTTCATGACGAGATGCCATATTATTTCTCCCGGCATCATGATCTGATCATAATATCCTCATAAATCAACTTCAAAATAAGCACCTCTATTCCCACCAACGTCACTTCAGTTAAATTTTTCAGTATAATTTAAAGTTAATTACATCTCCCAGAGGATTGCTATGACAAGCTCAGTGCTGCTGGTGCTATCACAAATCCCTAGAGGCATCCCTTCACTCCCAAATGATCCCAAGCCCTTGCAACCAGCTAGAGATTCAGTAAAGCTCTGTTAATTCACACCAGGCACAAGTCAGCCTTCTTCCCGGAGACCACACGCTCGAGAAGGATACTGCAGCATCTTCATGTAGGTCTGTATTGCCTGGAGCCATTCTGGGATTGACATGGAGAGCTTGTAGTTTGGCACTGGCGGCACCGAGGGCTGGACACAAGAAAAAAGATAAAGAGGTTAGACGGCCACGGCTCCCCGCCGAGCGGATAAGTGATTCACTCGAGCAGCAACACAACGCGGCAGCACAGATGGCTTAAACCCCACGTGAACTCGAGCAGCAGGCAAAGTCGTCCTGCTGACCACGGCGGCTGCCCCAGCAGCAGAGCCAGCCCTGTCCCTGCACAGAGAGGCCGTGGCAGGCTGATCATCAGAGCCGCCAGCACCCCTCAAACACCACCCTATGCAGGCAGGCAGTCCAGCACTGAAAGCCCCTGCTTCCCATTTCCCCCTCCAGCACAGGGCAGTTGGATGAGCAGAGCCCCAGTACTGACTGCTGTTCTCCCCCAGGAAGCCATTTCAAGTCTAATTTTTGGTCTCCTTTACTAAAAGAGAAAGATAAAAGGAGACAAGGATCCTGGGCTGCATAATTTCCCATCTGCCCTGTGTCTGCAGCATGCTTGCTGGGGAGGGAGAGCACAGTACCTAGAAGACCACCTGGGACCCAAATATTTAATGACATTAAGACACTTAAATATATAGACTGGCAACATAATGGGATTTTTCCAAAATCTCGTAAGACATCTGCTTGTGCCTAAGCATTTTAAGAAGGCAGGCCCTCAATCCATGTTTAATCCCCACAGCTATTTGGCTCCTGAGCCTACAGCCATGCAGGAAAGGGGCACAAGTCCACTTATTTCAGCGGTGAGACTGCAAAATATGGGGTCAGCAGATATTAAAGTGTGCAGCATGGCTAAAAGGAAGTTAGCACAATTCTCACAAACACAGTGGAGGAAGCAGTTTATTTGAATATTAATGCAGATTCAAATCCAGGAACCAGCAACTTGGGCAGCTGTGACAAGGTGCAAAAGCAAAGCGTCTGTGGGCCCACATCGTTGTAACCATACTTTAAAGCTCATGTGACTTATCACTTTATATGTCCTTAATACACTTCAAGTCAGCAACTACTGATAAGAACAGCAAGCTCAGGTGGTACAGGACCATCTCTGCCACAAAGACTTTCCTCTCCAGTTCCCACCTCCATTAAGATTGCGTGTTTGCCTTCAGAGAACGAGCACCGGTAATCCCAAGGTGACAAAACCCTGCATATACTACACACAGCGAGTTACTACAGTCAAACAGTGAATACACCTTGGAGAAGAGGGAAAAAACACCAAACCAGAGACTCCTACACTACTGGCACACAGAAGCATACTGTAAGTGGCAAGCAGATGGCAAGGCTTCCAGCTCGCCCCCGCTATCCCAGTGCCACAGGGGCACCGGCACGCCTGCGCACGTGGGCTCTCTCCTCTCGCCAGTGGAGTTAGGAGCAAGACTCATTAGCGCTTCTTAATCATGATTTTCATGCCTAAGCTCTTCATTAGAGGCATTTTTTTGGTTCCACAGGTTCCTTTCTCACCCAGTCCCTTTGGGCTAGATGGATTATTCACCTGTTCCTTCCAGCACAAAGGCAGACCTGGACTCAACACACCAGATAAGGCTCAAGTTTCAGAAGCAGCAAGGAGCTGACAAAGGAAACTATGGCAGGGCTGTCACTCCTTCCCGGGGTGGCCATTTCTGCTCCAACATACTCAGTCCTTTGCTTCAAAGATACAGAAACTCTAGATGCATGCATTGCACTTACACAACACACCTAGGCAATGGGAGCCCCAGCCAGTGAGGGGCCTGGCTGCTGCAGAGGTGGGGATTTCATCCTTTTACCAGCTTCTGCCTGCTGTGGGACCCAGGACAGCATCCCATAGGGATAGCACCAGTGTGAACAGACACAGCCCTTCCTGAAAGCCACAGTGGCCATCCTCACCAGAGAGGACAGGTTCAGACCTCCAAGTGAGGTACTCCCCACCTCCAGGGTAGGTGATCACATTATCCAAGGAGGATGATCATGACAGATACCAGAGCACAGCCTAGAAAAGAAAACCAGGATTTTCCCACTGGCTAGAACATATTTCAGTTACCTCAGCCAGCCTGCTGAGCCAGGAGGCCCAGGCCCCTCCAACCTCAGGCAAGAAGGGAGGAGCATCCATAAGCCTAAGCCCACACAGGGCAGCAGAGCCCTCTCGCCAGGGCAGGGCAGGCAGTACACACACCATGCTGCCAGCTGGGCCAGGCTGTGGGGAGCCACATACCACCCCCACTCCTTCCAAACATTTTTCCCTCCCTAATTCCTGCCCCAGCTGCAGGAGGACTGATCCTGAGCACACACCCAGCACGGATCAGAAGCCAGGGCTGCACAATACAACAAGGGAAGGAAAGCACAGCTTTGTTGTGATTGTGGATGCAGCCCTCCAGCTCCTGGTAAGCATCCACAGCAGCAAGGAGCAGGCAAGGGTGTGTAGCAGGTCATGGATGGCAAGAGGAAATGCAGACACAGCATTACAGACCATGAATTTGTAAAGCAAGTGAAATTCAAAGATGAGTTGGATGAAAAGCCTTGACCTTATATCAGTCTTTCCAGGGAACAGCAGGCTCCAGACAGTGGAGCCGCTGCAGTGTGAGACCACGTGGCAGAGCTGGAGACTCATCCCATGGCTGGAAATGCTGTAGTCTCAGTTCACCACAGACATCCTGTGTGAAACTCGTTTTGCCCAATTCCACAGTCTCACTTAATGACCAGAAAGTCATTTTCTACTAGCTCCCCCTGCAAGCACACTGTTTGTTACTCAGCACAGATGAAGCTGACAGGCAAGAGCCCTCAAAGCTGCTGAGAGGTTTAATTTATTTTGATCTCCAAGTATCTCCAAGATCACAGAACAGGCAAAGGATTGCACAGCCCTTCCAAACTGTGAGCCTGTACTATTCCCAGAGCTCAAGCCAACAGTCAGAGCTGGGGACCCCCCAGGTTCCAAAACTGCCCTTGCAGACAAGCCAGCTTTTTGTAAGGACTCTGCCTCACGAGAGAGACGCAGCCCTGCACCTCTGCAGTTTGCATTTGTTCCAGTAAGGACAACCTCACTGACAGAGTCAGAAGCTACTTACCACCCTGTGTGTATGATTGCTGAGACTAATGCCAAGATGATTAGAGCAATCAAGTGGAGCTTCTTGGAGAGGGGATGAAAACTCTCTCCCATCACTAGGGATTAAGAACAGATCAGATGCAGAAATGGAGCAGTTGCACATGCCACTTACTCAGCCTGAACAAACTACCAATGCAAGCAGATTACAAATCACCTTCTCACAGGCACAAGTTTCCCTCATCACTCCCAAACAAGCAGCACCTGATCTTTTGCAGGGTGACACATAACCAGCAGCACAAGCCAATTAAGAAAATTTGTACCACCATTTAAGGAACAAGTCTCCACTCACCCTCCTACTCTAACCTAGAAATTACCACCACAACTTTGGTACTCCACTAACACTTTGTGGCAAAAAAAAAAAAAACAAAAAAAAAACAAACAAACAAACACCCCGCTCCTAACCTTGATTTGCTCACCTGAGCTGTGTTGGCCCTAATAGGTAGTCCTCAAACTACCCTCTGACCCCAGAGGTCCCACACTTAGCCAGCAAGAGCTACTTAGTCACAGAGGGCACCAGGTCATCCTGCCCCTGAAGAAATTAATCACTGTAACAAGGATTTTGCTTCTGGGCAGTGCTGGAGGAATACAACTCCTACAGCACTGGGCACTGATCATCAACACCAAATGATTCGGCCAGGAAGATTTCAAAACATTTTTTATTCTGCCCAGCTTACACACATGCTACAGAGAGTCAGCTCAGAGCCTGTGGCACTGAGGAAGAAGCCATGGGCAACCCTTTCTCCCTCTCTGGGACATTCCCACAGGAATACAGTGTGCAGGCCAGCACACTGGAGCCACTGGCATGTCTCTCACCAGATGCTTTGTCAGTCACCATAGGTGTCACTAGTAGACGTTACATGCTCTGGAGCTGGGAAGTAAAGGATGAAAGTCAAGTCTTTCAAGGATGAAAGCATGTGCTTTGCGACCTCATAACACCAAATAGGCTTGCAGGCCATCTAGACTGGCGTAAGCTGGTCAGGCTGCTGAAACAAGAAGTTCTGCCCACTCCCTGCCCCTTCATTTCCACCTCAAGTGCTTGTGTAAATACAAGATGAACCACACCAAGGAACCACAAACTCAGCATAACCTGATTATTCTTTAGCTGGATATGCTCCCCCATCCAAACAAAGGCTGGTTCCAGCACAAGGAGAGCAGAGTGGAGAGAGATCATCCCTTTTGCACCTGCACTGGACTAAACACGGCAGAAGAGAGATGAAAGGCCTTTTCAGGCATTCATCTTACTTGACAAGCACCTTCTCAATACAGCCCCACGCAATAAGCTTTCTACTTCCCTGTGCAAAGAATGTCCTCGCTACTCCACGAAAAGAACAGGCATACGGTTCATGTCAGTTTCACTGACAGCTTGGACCATGACAACAGCAGCCCAACCATCTCACCCCAGCACGCAGAGGGGTATGAATCAACCCAGACTTCAGCGGTCAGCTCACACTAATGCTGCCTGATGCAAGGAGTGAATCAAGCTCAGAGTCTGCCAAAGCAGAGAGTGTTAAAGACATTGCGATCAGTAATGCAGCACAGTGTCGAGAAGCCTTGGAACAACAGCAGACATCAACACTTTATTTGCTGGCTGGAGGAAAAAGACTTGGGTGAGGAAGAGCTGTTTTGGGATTGTACTGAGGAACGTATCAGACAAAAGCATTTGGAATCTTTCCACATACTGGAAAATAAATGTCCGAGTTTTAAATCCCTTGTTACATTGAGGAGCAACGCTGTGTTTAAGGAAATGCCTGTGCTCCAAAAGGAAAAGAAAAACCTGCTTTAAATTGCACAAAGTGCTTCACTCAGCCCCTGAAGATTTCTTTTAACTCTCGTTTTCTGCTTTTTCCTCCCCAAGCTAAAAGGAGTAATTTTCTCCCTGCCTGTTCCCCAGGACAGCAACTGCGGCTCCCAAGCACCCCGCAGCCCCCGTACCCCGTCCTGGGCGCTTTCGGACAGCAGATGCCCCATCCCTCTCCCCACTGCCCCGAGAGCATCCTCCGGGCTGCGGTGTCACACCCTCCCACCCGGCCGCTCGACTCGCACAGACCGCGGCAGCCGCCGGACCGCGGGCTCCGTGCCACCCGCTCCTCCCGCAGGAGCGGACACGCGGGGGCTTCGCCTTACCCGAGCCAGGCGGGCGGCGCTCCGGATGGCCGCCGCCACGGCCTCGCCGTCGGGGTGCACCCGCTCCACGTGCCCCCACATCCGCTCCCACGTCTGCCCGTCCATGGGGAAGCCGCTCTTGTTCACCAGGAAGAGCGAGCCGCCGTCCCGCTGCT
>WAAG01000275.1:6123-26261 GCA_013390105.1 Tichodroma muraria
TCAGAAAGACTGCTGCCATCTGCATCAGCCGTGCACTTCCTAACTGCAGGGCTTCTGCTGCCTCAGGGCAATGCCTCCCTCCACAAGCACAGTGTATCTGCCAGCACCACTTTCAATAAAATTAATATTGACTGGTTTTATCTCCACATGATCCTTCATCTGTCTAATTCCGCTATTGTTCCTCTCCTTAAAGAGCAACATGAATGCTGGATTCTTGGTTTTTAGGTGTTTATGAGTGTTTTTAATAAAGTTTGCTTCATGACAAGAAGCTACAGCGACCACAGTTAACAAAAACTAGTTATTCTCAGTGTGAGCACTGGCTGTGTCAGCTCAGCACCAGGCAATCCCTGCCATGCAATGGGGGGGCAGAATTCGAAGGACAAAAGTAAGAAAACCGAAGGGTTGAGTAAAAGACAGTTTAATAAGTAAAAAAAAAGGTAAAAAGAACTCCTACCCTTAAAAATTCAAAATGGAACAAGTGATGCAAAACCTCACAATTGCAGCTCTGTCAAACTTTCCCTCCAGTTTTTATTGCTGAGCATGATGCCATATGACATGGAATATCCCTTTGATCAGCTGGGGTCAGCTGTCTTGTCTGCATCAACTCCCAGATTCTCATGCACCACCAGACTACTCACTGGTGAGGTGGTGTGATGAGCAGAAAGGCCTTGACTCTGCAAGCCCTGCTCAGCAATAACTAAAATATCCCTGTGTTATCGGCACTGTTTTCATCACAAAATCAAACCAGCTCCACAAAAGCTACTATGGAAAAAAATTAACTCTGTATCAGCCAGCTACACTGGAACTACATCTGCCTCAAAGGTAAAAGTATAACCGAATGAAATGAGATAGTGGTAGTATTAAACATTTTCTGGCACAATTTGAGGTGTGAACAGATCACTTTTGTTTCTTTATCATGACCTTGAACCACAGAGGAATAAGGTGACCAGATTTTTTTAGTTGCTTTCTATTTTGTTAATCTTCCGAGGTACTTTTGCTGGTGTACCTTTAGTGAATATTATATATATTACACATTTTCTCTGTAGATACATATTTAATATAAAATATTATACATATAGTAGTATTTAACAAATGTCCAAGACTGACCAGAATAGGCCAGAGTTTCATAACTAGTATGATCACAGTTTGTTTAAGTGCCTGAAATGCTAAATGGGTCACTCTATGAAATGCGAGTACAGTGCCTAATTTGTCCACTTTATGATCACTCAGTTCTGCACTTCAGAGTTCCACCACAAGTAAAAAAATCCTTCAGTAACTGGAAGCCATTTGGTGAATGAATTGGAGACCACATCAGGGCTGAAACTTCAAATAAGTAAATGTCATTACAGATTTAATTGGGTCCATGTGTTTCGTATCAACAGCTTCTAAGTAGTGTTTGTTACTGATGAAGAGGAACAGACAGCAGGAAATAGTGGCACGCTGAATTAAATTTGAACACGCTAATCAAGACAAGGCATGGGTGTAAATTCTGTTCCTTTGATGTATCACTCTCCAGTGTTATTAGCTAAGAACAAGTTGTTTGCTCTATTCCCTTGAGGCGACTGATGGGGTTGAATGATATACATTTTCTGTGCCATTGGTAAGAAGGACAAGACAAGATTTTATACAGTAATTTCAAAAAAGGAATGACTCAAGAAAATTTGCAATGCCACTGAAAGGAAGAAATCCTACTTGCTTATACAGTGTCTTGATTAGTGCTGTTGATTAAACAGTGTCTTTTACTGTGTCCAAAAAAAGCAATAAATGCTAAGAATAATATTTCATAGAAAAAAATATTTCTATCATAGGAAAAACTAATGCAATGTCTGTGATGCTAAAATTAACCTGTGCCTTACCAAGGGACCCTTGATAGCTTGGAGACATAAAAATACATCCTTTTCTCATTGCATTCACTGATGAGGATAAATGAGTGGTTACAGGAAGGTGGCAAAGAATCCTCCAGCCAAACACAATTTAATTTTTTTTCTATAGCTATTAATTTCCAAGATGCAGTTGCTAATTTTGTAAAGTAGTGCTAGTTTTTTTCCTGCCTTATCAAAAGGCAAAACTGTAGGGTAACTGGTTTAGAGATGATTGTTTCTTTTATGGAAATTTCCAACTGTTAATCAAAACAGTAGACTGATCAAAGTTCCTACTATTCATAATATTTTGAAAACTCTTTCATGTTCATTTTTATAACTCAATGAATCTCCTGTTAGCATAATAAAATCTAATTTTTGTGTGAATCTATGACGAATCTATCAACAATACTTGCCCCTTGATTGTGTCAGTTCAGCAAAGCACTTGGGTTAAAATTTAAATTTCTAAGCCATTAATAATTAATTATACTCTGTTCATTGCAATGTATTCCTGTATGTCCTGCAAACTCAGTGCAGTATTTTCTAGGGTGTGGTTTTAAAAGGGAATCTTATACAGAATGCATCATTGTGGGGTACTGTACCTGAATTCAGCTGAATGAGGAATAAGTAAAAAAGTAAAAATCTTCACCAAAAACCACAAAACATTCCTCAGATGGTAGCAGCGTTTCAGATTCAGAACCAAAATCAAATATTATAGGCTCATCTACGGAATCCTCTGGTCCTCTAAACAGTACTCCAAAAGCCAAGGTTTTAGAGCCAAATATCTTAGGGGGCCTAAATTTTATAGGAAAAGAAACTGGGTGTGTAAACAATTGCACGTTATATATGTGTCTGTGTCTACCTGCTAAAGATAATCTTTCTATGAGATGGACTGTGGATACAAAATTTAGACCTCCCTTAATATATACCTTTCAAATATAAACTATCTGGCTACTGGGAAGCAACACAGTGATTTAGAAAGAGTCACAGCAATAACAAGTGAGCAATTGTCTAAGAACTCTCTTTGCAAGACAAAACAATGCCAAGACTATTCTAGTAATATTGGACCAGAATTCAAACCATTCCAACAGCGAAGACTATGTTTTCAGCAGCAGCTGGTGATTCTGGTGCTAGAATCAAGAAAGCATATTCTTTCTCAGCTGTGAGAGACCAAAGAAAATCTCAGTTGTAAGGGTGAAATTATCCGCTGATTGTGAAATTTTGATTGCCATGACTCAGAGGACCTTAAACTTCAGCCTGAGGTGTTACAGAGAGCTTCCAAGTGTTGACATGTTTATCTGAATCTTCAGAGAACATTATTATTACAGAGAAAATCAAACTAGTAATCCCATCAGATAAACCTTTTGAAAACTTTTTAATACTTCTTGTTGAAGTAGAAATCTATGGGCAGTTCCAAAGACCAAAAACAATAACTGGGAACCAGTGTTCATTAATGACTTCAAAGGACTTTGGATCAAACTCACTGTGACAGCAGGCTTTGTCCTGATATTTTAATACTTCTATACTCAGCATTATCCAAAGCAGGCAGTGAACTGAAAGGTCAAAGTAAAGCAAATGTTTTTCTGATCTTGAAGGCAATCTGAAGAGGAGTGTAATTGACAAAGAGAATCCATCCTGATGTGAGTAAGCAAGTGTGAGAAAAGAGAAGGTGTGAAGGGAACTGATGCATGATCAGTGGAAAGTGAAGGATAATAAAAGCAAAGTGCCTCTGCTGCAGATCAAGCTCCCAAGGCAATGTTCACTCCTGATCTGTTACTTTCTGTATCTGGAAGTAATTCTGAAGTGTGCACACATGTGGTGCTGTATGTTGTGCAAGCCCAAATGTGCCTAGGGAATGGTTTAGTGTGATTGTCTCCATAGGAAAAAAAAACCAACCACAAACAAATAAAACCAAAAAAACCCTCAAATCAACATTACTTATTTTAATCTTTTTTTCATAAACCAGCCTGTCATAGGCGGAAAATTCAATATTTATATGTAATATATGCAGTGTTCAGACAACTGTGTAGTAGTAAGAGCATTTATAGATGTATTTCATGACAATGATGCTGCCAGTTATTCAGTTACTTATGAAGGTACCAAGAAAATAATTCATCATTGAAAATCCTTGGAGTGAAATAGAAAACATATAGATAATTATAATGGCATTTTTCAGCAGAAACATTACATATCTTTTCCACAATTCACAAAACTTTTTGAAAACCACATAATGTGTTTCCTTTGCTTTCTAGCTATTCAGCACAAATGTGGCTGTCTATTCCGTTCTAGTTAGCTACCTCCTTGGAAACCTACTGTGGAAAGCTAAAAAGGATGTAATCGATATCCCCACATTCTGAATCCTCAGCCCTTACTGAGAAAGACACAGTTGAAATATTTAAGACATGTTTTGAACCTGGTTCTCTTTTGGAGTTGCAGTACCCTTTGAGACTTAATTGCTGTAAGGACTAGCTATCTTTTCCATTTTCAAATATATGCTTACCAACCGCAGTCATGGAAAGGACTATTGCCACGTATCATTATGAAATTAAGGTCCATTTTCAAGGCGCCATTACAGTGGCACAGAAGCATGAGGGTGTACTGGAAGGCAGTGAGATGGGGTTTGCTTCAGACTGTCTGCAACATCTCTCTTTTCTTCTTTGTCCCATTTCTGACACTACCTGCCTATTTACATCAGATTGTTCTCTGCTGTTTGTGACGTGGGAGAAAGGGAGAGAGGAGCATCTGCGGTGCCCACCACAGGCTCTGGAAAATCAGAAATGGAAAAGGTTAAATCATCTAATTACCCACATCAACTGGTTGTGTTGGATTGTAAATGCGAAGTTTATTACCAACACGTGTTTTGTCACAAGGGAACGGGAAGTGGGCTGTGCCCCATGCAGGGGCAAGCTGTCATGTACAAGCATTGCAGACAGTCTGACCAAACAGGAAAATCAGTTTGACAGGTTGAGAGGTAGCCCCAGTGTTTTTCCTTGCTGAAGGCAAAGTGCATGCTGACAGACATGGTAAATAGTGGATGCATCAATCAGAAACCACAAAGTGGAGGTAACATATGTGTAATCATAGTGAGGTCTGGATTTATTGACCCTTCAGCTGATTCACAGGATGGGCCTAATAACACTGAAAGCTACATATGCAAAGGGAAACTGGACTCTTCTGCTTCCTTTCATACATTTTTAACACTGCTTGTTTGCTTTTTTTTAATAAAAAAGGAAAGTGGAGGTCAGATCCAAAGTTTGACCCCTCCCACACCGCAATCTGGTATCTGAATGTTAAATCTTGCACAGTTAAAGTCACTTTAATCAGTTTTCTCCAAGTCACCTGTAAGTAATACACATAACATAAATCTCTTAGTTACACCCATGCCTGAGGAACCTGGGCTTCAAACCTGCCAAAAGTTAATCATTTAAATGTTTTGTTTTTCCACTTGTGAAACTGTGATGATAATAGTGTTTCTGTAGAAAAAAAATGGCTACAGGACTCAATTTTTGCCTCTGTAGATTCTGGAAATTTATTCAGCTTCTGTTCCTCTGCAGTCTCATCAGCTTCATCTGGAGTTGCAATCTTCACCTCTTTGACCCCCCTCCCCATGCCTCCTACTTAGCTCTGCTGTGCTTCTCTCCCAGACCCTCTGCCTGGCCAGGATTTCTCACCTCAGCAGTGGGTGTATTTTTTTGGTTTTTTCCCTCCTTCCGCTATGCTCTTTGTATTTCATTTTACATCCTGATTTTCTTCAAGCACCTTTGGGAACCCCCAGGCTTGTCGCTCATGGAAAATAGATTGCACTGAGAATAAAGCACAGGCTGGGATAGGGCAGGAAAGGAAGGACATCTGATGAGGAAAATGCTGGCCCAGACTCCTGAAGAAACCACAGAGCACCAATAATGTTTCCAGGCAGCTGGCTCAGCAGTGATGTAGTCTCCTACTGGTTAAGCAGTAGTCACTTTCAGCACTGTCAGAGTGCTGTGCTCCACAGGAATGAAGGGAGTAACAGGATAGCAGTGCTATGAAAAACATGTGCTTGCTTTGCTTGTGGTCAGTGCAGGATGCCTCAAAAAATTTTCTCTGCAGCACCTTCTCCTGGTCCATGTGAAAAAAACCCACAGCCAGCAGAAAGAAGTTCAGGAGAGAATAAGGACCCTGGGGTCTCTCCAGAGGCAAGGAACATAATTGTAGCTGTTAAGCCTGTGTCACCATCAGCATCTTGGTGGTGGTGAATGTTCAATGGCAGCTAGGATAAATGTAACTCTTTAAGCGAACCACACTTCCCTGAACACCAGCTGAAGGCATGTTCACATGCTGACAGATGTAACCTGCAGCCACTTGCGGTCTATAGCCATGGACAAATAGTGTAGACAACCTGGATCTGATTTTTCTCGCTTGATCTGTTGAATTAGCAGTATTATGCTGCTGTAAAGGAAAGACCTGTAGTGTCTTGACAGGTTTAATTGCCTGTATTTAAAGGCAACAAGCCCATGCTTTGTGCTCTGTGCCTGCACAGGGGCAAATGGGGATGCAGAACACTCCTTCCCTGCACGCTGGCCTTTCCATGTGCATTGTCTCTGACCTCGTGTGAGGCATACGGTGAAAAACGGGCAAAGGCAGCTTACCAGCGTCCTGCCTCTCTCAGTTCAAGGGCCATCAGGACTGGATACAGTCATGAAGTTAGTGTGGAACAGACACTCCCTGTCTTACTTCACAAAACATGCACTCTACTAGGAAATGATAACAGGAGTCTACAACTCATTTGTTCTCTTACTGCCAGCAAGTAAGGTCACTGACCCTTCCTAGGGGAAAGAGCATGGAGGGCAAAAATCTTCTGCTGAAGAGTCACATAGGAAAGACCAGAGAGTGTTTGGGGATATCTGTACTGCTGTGAGCCAAAGCTGGATGAGGATGGTTATATATTTCATATATAGGTTAGGTTGAAGCCCACACAGAGGCATGACTGATATACTACTTAAAGACACTGCATAAATATTGTAGTGTTAAAAAAAACCCCAGTGGTTCCATCTCATGGAAATCTTCCATTGTGCTACTTATCATATTTCTGAAAGTTTTGTTCTTCTGCTGCAGTATGGGAAGTGACAAAGCACCTGCTCTGCTGCCTCATAATCCTACCAGGAAGTTTCAAATGCAGCATCTGTTTAAAACAGCATCAATACAAGAATGAGAACTAACACTCTAGAAGGGAAGATGTTAAGTGTGTTTGAACTTATTTGTTTCATGTTTCTTTTCCTTGTTTGAGTTTTTCCTACAAGCTTCTATGCTCTCTTTATTTGCAGCCAACCGTAAAACTCTCCAGGTGATCCAAAAACTTTGAAGGTAGGATTTTCAGGGATAAAGTTTAATTGCTTATACAACCTCCATGCACACTTTGAGAGCTCAAGCTGGATTCCTGCAGGCTCACCATCCAAAATCTGTTTGATTTGTATTTGCCAGCTTTCCTGGTAATATCACATGCTCACATTAATTACTTAATTAGAGGACCAAACAAGAACTCACAAGAGAAATGAATACATATTATTCTCGTGCTGTTTAAATCTGAGCCATGATAGTGCCAAAAGACACAGAACAAAATGTGAACATTCAGGCATTCAATTAACTATCTTACAGAAAACCATCTCTGATGTTTCACAGCTTCTATTTTCATAATATTTGTTTCACTTTTCTGTCTTGGAGGACAGACTATTTTCACACAGCTGTCAGCATCTGTGAGAAGTTATCTTTAAAGATCAAATGACTACTATAACAATTTTTTAAATATTTTTGGTTCCATTTTTTTCCTTTTTCATATAAGAAGCAAACAAACTTAAAAAACAAGTTGATGAACCACACCATACAATGCTGCAGGAAGACATAAGTTCATGACCTAAAGGAATGCTGAGGAAAGCCCTTTGGGCAATTTTTCTGGCCCAGAGTTCTCAAAAATTATGGTCAGAGATGCCAGGAATTATCTCTGTTACAAAGGCCGATAAACAAATTGCCATGAATATTATTCACTTCTGGTGTAGAGAAAAATACAGACATAAGATGTGCCCATTGTCTTTGAAGTGAATAGGTTTAAAATCAAGAAAAAATCATTTCATGGATGTAGTGGAAGATGTGGAGATCAAGGTTTTCTTCTGCACCACTACAGCAAATCCTACCCTATGAGATAGGTAAAACCCAGAATGTGTTACTGCCTAAAGTTCTCTCAAGTTTATTACAAGTTTGTGCAAGTTAGAACTACTTTAAACTACATTTGGAGATCAAGCTGTCTTGAGGATTGTTTCTCAAATCCCTATAGTGAATACAGCTAAAACCTCATCTTGAGTGATGAGTGATGACAATACAAGACTTCATCATGCCCAGGTCTGAGGTCTACTTGAGAAAGACATCTAAAACAAACCATTTTCATTTGGCAACCTGACTAGATACACTGTTTTTTGGTGCTTTCTTGGTTGTTTGGGGGTTTTAATTTTTTTTTTATAATTTATTTATTTTATCCAGCAAATATAGATGCCAGTTTTAATAATCTGTAAAGCTGTGACACAATATTGTATTGAACTTGCCATCACACTAAAATTTGTGTCCGGATACACCCCTGAATTTCTGGAGTTTGTCATGTCATTTGAATTTCATGCTGTCTCCAGGCAAGACTGGGTATTGTTGGCATAAAACAAAGAACAAGAATAAAAGAAGTGCTTTAGAATCTTTTGCATTTTTTTTCTGTTTAGGTGTTTTACCCACAGTCACCCTTTGATGCGGGCACAGAACTCGGTTCCCAGTCTCACATAGTTTTTTCTCACTTCTTGCTCTGCAACTTGCACCTTATATCCATGGTTTATCTGTAGGGATACCTCCAGATAAGTACTTGATAAGTAGGGAGGAAGGATATCTGGCTTATCTCCTGCTCCTTCAAGCCCTGACATTCTTATGAGAGAGATCTAAGAATCCTCATGCAGACATTTACTGTGCCTGCCATGTCTGGAAGATGTAACCTTTGGAGGAGGGTCATTAATTAACAGCTTTGGGCTTGATGAGCATATTTGTCCTTCCTTACAGTGTTTTGCTGACTTGCACTGTCTAGTCAAGGAGGCTTTCTCTGAGACACTGCTTCAAATGCTGAGAGTTGGCCCGGAGAAGATTCCAGGGACACCTAATTGTGGCTTTTCAGTACCTAAAGGGAGCTTATAAGAAATACAGGGACAGATTTATTAGCAGAATCTGTTGCCATGGTTTAAAAATGAAAGTGGGAACATTTAGATTACATGCAAGGAAGAAGTTTTTTATTACGAGGGTGGTGAAACACTGGGACAGATTGCCTGTAGAGGTGATAGATGCCCCATCCCTGGAAACAATCAGTCTAATCTGTTTGAAGTTGTCCCTGATCACTGCAGAGGATTTGGACTGGGTGGCCGTTAAGGGTCCCCTCCAAACCAAACTATTCAGTGATTCATGATAATTGCACAAGACCTAGGAATTGTTGGTGTTCATTCAACTTGCATGATTGGAGTGTAGTTTATAGATTAGTTTGTGGTTGAATCCTGAATAATACAACTGGAAAATGCCTAATGCACTTTATTAGAGTAAATAATAATGTGAGAGTATGGAAAGGAGTGGTTTCAAATAGTGCTTTTGCTTAGGGAGACACAATAGATGGTTCCAAAATCTGAAAAGAAAGACTCAAAGCCCTACTCAGGAAGGTGCTGAAGCTGCAACACAAGAGATACTTTTAAAATCCAGGGACAGGAGGCTGTGATGAAATAACATACAGAAGCAGAGACAGAAAGAAGGGGATTATAACTCCCATTTCAGTTAGAAAAATGTACTTGAGAGAAGTGTTGCCCCCAAACTGAAAATGGCAGTCCCACTGTTTTTTCCAGTGATCTCATCAATTTTCATTGTGCGTATAAAACACCAAACACTGCTCACAGTAAGGGTAGAAACCTTGATCAGAAAAGGGAGAAAGATTTACCAAATGTCAGCACACTCATTTCAAGTGTTTGGAAACCTCACAGAGGCCCCTATCCAACTTTCCACGATCCCAGCGGAAATTATCCTTCCCAACTGATTTTATTGGGATCCAGACTGACTCTGTAGAGCAAAACTGGTGCAACCAAGGTGGAAAGTTAGGGTTACATCAAAATTCCTGTAATCTGCAGCTTTTTTGGAAAACTTGTTAAAGTTTGTACCCTTCCATTGACATACACACTGAACACCAGCCAGACAGGACACTCAGACTTACCAACTTTCTAAATATTTCTTGAAACCTCTGGAATGTTTTGCGGAAGATCCAGGAACTGGAAAAATATAGTCGTGGAGCTTCTTGAGCACAAAAGTAAAATACTGATAATTATTTGAAAAAGCCTAAATTTGGAGAGACTTAGGGTACCCAAAAGTTGCTGAATGGGCAGAACTGCCGAGTGAGGTTCCAGGCAGACGGACTTGCGCTGGAAGCCAGTCACACAACCGGATTGAAGCTGCCAGACTCAGCAGAATTCTGCCTGGCTTCGCAAATTCTGCTATAGCCATCCACAGTGCCATCTAGTGGGTCTGGGACGGCTTTTAACCATTTTTTGGGCTCCTGGAGCAGCTCTGAAAGTCGGCTAACTGAACCTGGCTCTGATGGCTCTGTAGATGAAATATCTAAAATATCTAGTATATTGATTTTCTCTTTGGCACCGTGAAAAGTTGCTGCAGAAATAAATATGAGGCAACACACAAGATGTCAGGAGGGTCAGAACTCACTGAGAACTGCATGAGACTGGAAACAGCAGGGAGAAATACTCTTTGGAACTGTAAGAAATGGCCTTAATAGAGCATATGAGGGTTTTTTTAACCTCCAGAATGTAGAAAAAAGGGGCAAAAGCATCTCTATAACTCACCTCCCACCAGCACGTGGTGGGTAGAAGGATAATTTTTTTTTTCTTCTTCCTTGCCTTTTGTTCCCTGACACTGATCTGGGACAGCTGGGGCTGAAGACATTTCTCTCATGCCTGCCTGCTCTCTCTTGTTATTGTAGCCAGAGTTAGACTGATCATCATGATGGGTTCAGGAAAGAATTCTTCCACAGCCTTGACTAGGAAGGATATTTGCATTTTTATTGAAAGTACAACATTTCTATTGTGGGAAGAATGCCAAGAATATTTTCTACAGCTCTTTTTGTAGTAAAGGTCTGGAAATTATTATAAGATGTTGCAAAATACTCTGAGGGTTTTGCAGTGTGGGAAAGAGTAGAGCTCTTTGATCCGGCAATATGTTACCTGGTTGTGGACAGGGAACGGACTCGATGATTCATGTAATCTCTTCTAGTCCTTTTTTCCTCCCTGGGAGTGTGTCTGCTCTTCGTTTTCTTCCAAGGAAAGAAGAGTGCAAGGTTTCATCCCCTGGGTCAGCTGCAGACTGCTTTCTCACTTTGTTTAGCAGTGTGAATAACTGCTGTCCATGAGACAATTTAAGCATGTGAACTCACTGGGGGATGCAAAGCCTGGCCTTGCTTGCTGTGCAGAATGTGCTTAGAGATGGCTTTCAAACCATCATGAATGTCTTGTTTGTGCTAGTGGTCTGCCTCTTGAGACTAGTGGGATTCAAATGTTCATGTTCCCTACTATAAAAGTTGCCTGACACATCAGTTCATAATTTTCTTAGTATATGTGCAGAGGATCCTATAAGCAGATGGAGCGAAAAACAATGGCACATCAAAGGTACTTGAGGGTGAAAAAAAAAAGTGAAAACTTCAACTTAGTGAAGGAAATACTTTTTTTTAAGCTTTAATATGGCCTCAGCTTTACCTTCCCAGTATTATTGCCTGCATTGGCCATTTCTTTCTTAAGTATTTAAAGGAACTGGAGACAGATGGTTATTGCATAAACTTCTGCATAGATATTTCTGTTGATTTTCTTCCTCAACAAGCATACATTTTGTTCTTGATGTAGCTGCAAGTATAGGAACCTATTTTGTCCAAAGAAAGAATACAGACTTACCAAACTCAGAGTATCTAGTGTGACTTGATTCCCCTTCTTCTGGTTTTAAATTCCAATTTTGTTAAAGTGGCATTGTGAATGCAATTAATTTGAATTAATTTTATGAAGAACATTGAACCAAGGTTATAAATTCAGGAGAATGAAAAAAGAATAACAGCTCAAACACTTTGTCTTTTCATGGCAAAGGTTCCCTACATACCAGTAGTGATTCTCTATAACTCATAAAAGAAGACTAAATCACTCCAGTAAGGTCCTCAATTGTGAATATTTAAAGAGACATTGCGATCTTACAGCAAATCTGAAGTCCAGAGACAGCTGTGGAAAGAAAAAATCCAAGTCACAAAGGGAGGTTAATAGGATATAGGACTAAATATACCTGACTCTGCTGGTCAGTATGTAAGCCAATAATTAAATAACACATTGTGGTAAAATATGAATACCAATTAATCAATTAGCACTTTGTGTTCTGATGCAGGAAAAAAAGTCAGGATAATTCTGAGCATGTGCCTGGTCCCTTTGAAGAAAATGGAAAAGCTAATTGGGGTCAGAGCCTCAAAATGGGGATTGTCCATTTATTCGCTTCATTACCTCCTACACAGACACGGCTCCTGGCTCTCTGCCAGGTGATGTGCACTCACCAGTGGGATGTTTTCAGTATCTTTCATTCTTTTGGGATCTTCCCCTCCTGTCCCTTAGCATGCCTATCTTCACTGCTCTGTCTCACGCTCCCCTTTCCCTAACCAGAACTGTCCTCATCTCCTCTCACCTCTTCCCCGAATTGTTATATGAGTAACACACAAGCAAATACCACTCATCCAGTGGCCTGGAGAACCAATTGCTCCGTGGCCCTTACACCTGTGTCCACACAGGAAATTACTGATGATCAGTGTATTGGGTCTGGCTGAAGTTAATTTTCCCACAGCAGCCCTCAAAATGCTGTGCTGTGCACTGGTATCTGGAAAGGTGTTGATAACCCACCAGTGTTTTGGCTACTGCTGAGCAGTGCTTGGCACAGCACCAGCACTTTCTCTAAAATTCCTCCCCCACCATCAATGGGCTGGGAGTGGGCAAGATCCTGGCTGGGGACGCAGCTAGAACAGCTGACCCAAATTAACCAAAGGGGTATTCTATACCGTATGACATCAGCTCAGACATAAAAGCTACAATGTTCGCCTTCTGGAGCAACTTCTATGTGTGCTGAAGCCCTGTTTCCTGGAGGTTCCTGGCTGTACATTGTTCAATGATGGAAGTAGAGATTGATTTTTTTCCCCTTCGCCTACGCAGACTCAAACTTCTGTTTTTTCCTTGCTTTAGCAAACTGCCTTAACTCACTATTTGTTTTTCCATCCTATTTTTGTCTCCCCTGTCACACTGTGGAGTGATAGAGCAGTGTGGTGGGTGCCTGGCATCCAGCCACGGCCAACCCACTGCAGTTTCCAACCCTCACCTATGTGAATCATATAGTTATCATCATTATCATTAAAATACACATTTATCCCATGATCTTCACTTGGAACAATTAAGCCAGCCAAACGAAACTAAACAAAATTTCCCCACAGGGAAACCAAAATAGTATTATCACAATACAGTACAAAAATGGACAATTTACTCAAAATCTACCCCTTGTCGCTTCACCACATCTACAACAAAAATTCCCCATGACCATTCTGCTGTCTAGTATTGCTTTGTACTTGTTTTGCCGGTTACTTCTCCAAATTCACCTCAAAATCCTCATGGTTCCACAGCATTTCCACCAAAATGTCCATAGAGTATTTATGCTGGCTTGGTGCCAAAGCCCCTCTCTCACTCCTATCCACAGCTGGACAGGGGAGACAAAATATAGCAATGGGTTCATGAGTTGAGATAAGGACTGGGAGAGATCACTCACCAAATATCTTCATGGGAAAAACAGGCTAAAATTAGAGATATTAATCAAATTTATTACTAACAAGATTGGAACATGATGATGATAAGTAAAATAAGGTCTTAAAAACATTAAGATTTTCTACCACTTCCTCCTTCTCAGCTCTGCCTCCTCCCCCAGCAGTGCAGGGAGACAGAGAATGGTCAGTTCATCACAGGTTGTTTCTCTTGCTGCTCAGGGAGAGGAGTCTGTCCCCTGCTCCACTGTGGGATCCCTCCCATGGAAGACAGTTCTCCATGAACCTCTCCGGCACGAGTCCCTCTCATGAGCAACAGTCCTCACCAAACCGCTCTGATATTGGTTGCTCTTCCACAGGCTGCAGTCCTGCAAGGACAGGCTGCTCCCTTGGGTGCTCCCTTCTCCAGGGGCCTCCCATGGGGTCACAGCCCCCTCTCAGGCATCCATGTGTTCCAGCTTGGGTCTCCTCCCCAGGCTGGGGGTGGATCTCTGCATCCCTGTGGATCTCCACAGGCTGCAGGGGCACAGCTGCCTCACCATGGTCTGCACCATGGGCTGCAGGGGAATCCCACCTCTGGCACCTGGGGCACCTCCTGCCCCTCCTTCTCTACTGACCTGGGGGTCTGCAGAGTTACTCCTCCCACATGTTCTCACTCCTCTCTTCTCTGGCTGCAATTGCAACTGTGCAATAACTTTTATTTCCTTTCTTCTTAAATCTGTTATCACAGAGGCGTTACCACCATTTCTAACTGGCCCAGCCTTGACCAATGGCACATCCACTTTGGAACTGCCAGGGACTGGATCCGCTGGACATGGAGGAAGCTTCCAGCAGCTCCTCAACAAAGCCACCCTGTAGCCACCTGCTACCAAAGCTTGGCCATACAGATCCAATAAAATTAGCTGTTAAATTCTCCTGTTAACATGTTCCCATGGGCAGAAAGGCTCAGTACAGACAGAGGTAGACATGCTTCCCTGGCCTACCACCAGCACACTGTAGTGATTCCATATAAAACAGGATTCCTAACTTTAATTGATTTGGCTATCATTGTGTGCAGAACTGGTCTGAAACCATTCCAACACCACTAGAAGTACATACAGCAAAGTCTGGGAATCACTGTCTGGAAAGGCCCATATATTTACTGGAGAAAACCATGATCCCTGAATGTCACATGCCTTCCCTCATGAGCCATCAGACACATCTTTCGTCTAGGCAGGCACAGAATCAATACTTATTCCAGTAACAAATATCTGACTAATAGGATAGATATGTCATGCGTGAGTCATTCACGATCTTTGCTTCTGTAGCTTGATGGTTCAAAAACCTGCAAAATACCCACCAGGAAGGGAAAAAAAAAAAAAAAAGTGTTAATATTTGTACTTTGTGAATGAAATATTTGGTGAATATACACGTCTGGAAACATTCAAGTCTTCTTTCTACAACACAGGCCTTTTGTAGTTCATTGTTTTCAGTCTCAAGCACACTTTTCTGCTTCAGATCTATACTTGTATTTATACATTTATATCTTTATTTAACTACTTGTTTTCATTTGACTTTTTTCCATGTAATTTTCTTCTTTTTGCATTGGGCTGTCCACAGCTTTTTCTGAAAGAACATTTTGTACCCACTCTCTAAGCAAGTTACTTTCATGAGCATGGCCACTGAGGGGGCTGGAGCTGGCAGCACCAGCTCATGGAATTTGTGGATCCCCTCACTTTGCTTTATGTAAACTTGGAGGGGGATACTTTGAGACCAAAAACCAGGAAATCATATTCAATTCCTTTGTATATGAGTCATCTGGACAACTCATACTTACTTTTCTGGAAATGTATTTGGAAGATAATAATTTATCTTATTTCTAGCAGCAAATAGCAAATAATCACTTGGAGTAATTTATCTTCTCTTTTTTTTTTAATTTTCTTGTTCCCTGATCTCCATGTTACATGCTAAGCTTATTTCTTGCTCAAACAGGTGTCCAGTTTCCTTCTTATCAGCAAAGCAATCCCAACCAAACAAGGACCAGTTAATGGCTGATTTCTGTCACCACACCTCTTGAGTGGACAGACAGCAGGATGGGGACTGGGAGAGCAAAGTTCCTCCCATTGTAAGTAAAATTCAGGTTTGTGACCACCTAAGGAGCTGAATGTACGTATCAAAGTCTATACGACCTGATTAGATGCATCCCAGATTCCTGATGCAATTCCTGACGTAGTTGCCAAGCTCCTGCCTATGATATTTGAAAAGTCATGGCAATCAGGAGACTAGCAAAAGGGAAACATGCCTCTTTAAACCTATCTTTTTACACATCTTTAAAAAGAAGGAAAGAAAAACCCTGGGAATTACTGACCTGTCAGCCTCCCCTCTGTGCCTGGAAAGGTTGTGGAACAAATTCTCCTAGAAGCTGTGCTGAGGCACATGGAGGACAGGAAGGTGATTTGGGACAGCCAGCACAGCTTCACCAAGGACAAGTCCTGCCTGACCAACCCAGTGCCCTTCTATGATGGAGTGACAGCATCACTGGACAAGGGAAGGGCTACAGATATCATTTATCTGGGCTTCTTTAAAGCCTTTGACGTGGGTCCCCACCACATCCTTCTCTCTAAACTGGAGAGAGATGGATTTGCTGGGGAGACTGTTAGGTGGACGAGGAATTGGTTGGATGGTCACATCCACAGGCTTGTGGTCAATGGTTCTGAGTCCTGATGGACACTGGTGACAAGTGGTGTCCATCAGGTGTCTGTACTGGTTACTTAATGTCTTCATTAACGACAGAAACAAAGGGATCGAGTGCACCCTCAGCACATTTGCAGATGACACCAAGCTGAATGGTGTGGTTGACTCCCCTGAAGGACAGGATGGCATCCAGAGGGACCTGGACAAGCTCGAGAGTTGGGCCTGTGGGAATCTCACGTGGTTCAACAAGACCAAGTGCGAGCTGCTGCACCTGGGTCGGGGCAGTCCCTGGTGCCAGTCCAGTCTGGGGGATGAACAGACCTAGGGCAGATCTGCTGAGAAGGACAATCACTGCTAATCCGTGTGCTGCTGCTGGAGGAGAGGCTGGACGTGACCCAGCAATGTGGGCTTGCAGCCCTGAAAGCCAATTGTATCCTGGGCTGCATCCAAAGCAGCGTGGGCAGCAGGGCCAGGGAGGTGATCCTGCCCCTCTGCTCTGCTCTGCTCTGGTGAGGCCCCACCTGCAATGCTGCGTCCAGCCCTGGGGTCCCAGCACAGGAAGGACCTGTGGGAGCAGCTCTAGAGGAGGGCTACCAAGATGATTAGAGGGATAGAGCACCTCCTACAGAAAAAGGCAGGGAAGAGTGGATTTGTTCAGCCTGGAAAAGAAAAGGCTTCAGGAAAAGAAAAGGCTTCAGGATAACCTAATTGTGGCCTTCTAGAACCTGAAGACAAAAAGATGGAGGGAGAGAGACTTTTTAAAAGAACATACAGTGATGGGACAAGGGGGGAATGGCTTCAAAATGAAAGTCAGCAGGTTTAGATCAGATGTTAGGAAAAAGATCTTGTGAGATGGTGAGGCTCTGAAACAGGCTTCCCAGGGAAGCTGTGTATGGCCCAATTCTGGAAGTGTTCAAGGACAGGTTGGATGGGGCCGTGAGCAACCTGGTCTAGTGGAAAGTGTCCCTGCCCATAGCAGGGGGGTTGGAGCTTGATGATCTTTAAGGTCCCTTCCAGCCCAGGCCATTTTATGATTATATGATTGTACAAAGAATTCCCTCACTAGAAGGACAGGTATGTGCATGCCCACACATATAAAAAAATACACTTCAAATCTCTCCCTCTCTGTCCTCTCTCTCTTACTCAGATAAATAATTATTTGATCTTGGGAATGCAGGAAGAGCAAGGTAATCAATGTTCAAAATGGTTTTGTCTTAAAACATGCTTGGTTGTTCTGGAAGCTGTCACTCTCTGGACTAGAATTTTCCATTCTGGTAATTTCCTCTTGCTTGTACAAATGCTGGTTGTCTTGGAAGTAAACTTGGAGAAACATAGAATCATAGAATAATTTGGCTTGGAAGGGACCTCTAAAATTCGCCCCATCCACCCCACCACAATTAGTAGAGACACATTCAGTCACTAGCTGTGGGATTTTTAGAAAGCCTGTCTGGATGCAGAGCATCCAGTAAATAACAACTGAGTTGGGCAACATGTAAGAGGTATTTCAGAGCTTTCAGAGCAGTCTAAAATTTTGTATAGACAAGAAGAAACAGGAGCAGCGTAACTGCATAGCCTTAAGTTTACTCTGCAAATCATTCAAATTCATGTAGTTCTGTCTAAACCAGACAACATTCTATCAATTCCCAGGCATATGATTGATGGTATATGCCAAGTTATCTGTGTAAATGTGTTGAATGATCATTAGTCAAAATGGTGGAAATATTCCTGGGAAAATATTTAGAATAGTTTAAAGATCTATTCCCTTCCAAGATAAGGTGCCTGATCATTTATCTATAAAAACAAACAAGCAAACAAACAAACAACAATTCTATCAGAGAATTATTCTAGCTATTCTTCTATCTTCTGCACCTGGGTCCTTTCTGCATTAAGGAGGTGTTCTTACCATGCTAAGCCTTTAAGATATGTTTGCTTCACTCTATTTTCAGAACTCAGATTTGTTGACTTTGGTGACTTTTCTACCTTTTTTTTTCTTCCCTCAGAAGCTCTCTTAAATGATGTGTTGTCTATATTGTCAGAGCTCACACTCAGTGTATATAAGCAGTTTTTCTTAAATTGACTTATTCATGCTCCTTTGTCACTTGTACCATAGCCAAACAAAAAGGGTAAAATGAATGCATTATTTCTTGACAGAGATGGTAGGTAGACTGACATTAGAACACCTGCTGAAGAGGGTCCTGAGAGACCTTGTTTTTCTATAAGAGGCCAGTCCAGACTCTTAGGCTGCCAGCCCCAGAATATGAAATCAAGGGAAGAATTTGATCTAGAAACTGCCGAGGATTGCTTCCCTCTGCCTGGGGGCTGGTAACATCAGCACCGCTAAAACATGAGGGACAGGCCTGGGGAGACAGGGAACATATGAAGGAAAAACAGAAACAACTTTATTTTGTGCCTCATCTTTATTTAGCATCAACTCATATGTGGAAGTGCCTGGTACTTTAAATCATGTTAAAAATAATTGTTATGGTTATAAGAAATGCATTTTTTCATTCAATAAAACAAAAAGAAAGCAAATATCTGATCCCACATACAAGGGCAAGATTGACTTTTAATGAACTTTGTAGCTCTCTTGTTAGTTTTTATGCTTAGTCTTGTAACTTTTGACCTTTTCCTGGCATGCCAACCATTTCAATGGTTTATAAAGCTATATCCATAAATAGAGGAGCTTTAAAATTTACTTTCCTGGATCTACTTTTCAAAGAGGAATGCCTGCAGACACACAAAGCATACTCATATTTGTTCCTTATCATTACCAAATTTACTCAAATTGGATTTGATATGTGGAGGGTGTTTTATTTTCAGAAAATAACTGGTCTTTATGAGGTATTTGGGATAATTTGTGGCCTCATCTTGTAATACAGACTGTCAAACAATGCAGTGAAGAAATGTATGATTGAAAGTACAACATGGCACATTATTTATTCTTTATCTTTTCTAGTCTACTGATTTTTCTGGTAGGTATTTGATGAACACAATCCTTTCCTGATAAGTTTTTCCTGACAAGCTGTGTTTTTGAGCAAAAATTTTTCCGGAACAATTAAAAGGACATCTTAGATTAGGCAAATGGGGTATTTATTCCACAAATCTCTCAAAATCAGGGCCTAATTTCTGCCACTATCTTGTTCATTTTTCAGTGTCCTTTTCATCCTATGACAGTGATATAAGAAATACAAGAATATCAGTAATGTAGCCATCATTTATCACTGAATAAAACCCAAGCTGTGTGTTCTTCAATGAATTGTTGTGACTTGCTTGCTAGGCAAGTGGAAATGTTTAACACAGTCAGGTGTCCAGATCCTGCTCTCTTTCTGAATTGCCCCATTGTTTGCTGGTGGCTCACAAGTGGAATCATGGCATGAATGGGACTTGGGGAAGTACCTCTGCTTGAAGAGAATTGATATGAAGATGAGAAAGCACTGCCAGATCATGCTCCCATGAAAGAGCATTTGTGGCAGATATCCGAAGACTACTGAAAGAAGGGACCTGAAGAAATAAGATTTGTAAACATCTGCCAGGTGATCAATGCCTTAGTTGAATTATGAATTCCATGAAAAAATACTGATAATCTCTAGGAAAATAAAGTAGATTTTTTTTAGAATTAAAGCTAATCTCCATCTGTCTCCTTGCTTGAGTACTTGTTTCCTACATTGAGAAAGTGAAAGGCATTAAGGTCATTTAGTGAAATATACACATGAATAAGGAATAAATAGGTACACTACAAT
>WAAG01000277.1:0-18479 GCA_013390105.1 Tichodroma muraria
CATTCTGGGATTCTGGGATTCTAACAGTTTTGTCCTTCATCCTTGAGACTGATCACAGCACTGGAAGTACCAGTGTGTTACCAAGTCCAAGGATCAGCTGAGGAAGGTTGGTACAGAGTGGACAAGACATGGTGCATTGCTGCACTCTGCTCATCCACCTTGATCCCTTCTCCAGGACCGCTAAGCCCCCCCAAAAGCAAACAAACCCTCGGTTCACCTGGTAGACTGAGTTCACTGGCCATCAGTCATCACTACCCTGTTACTGGAGCCACATCCAACACTGGATTTTGACATCCAGCTGTACATGACAGCACTTGCCATACTGCAGGTGTTCCTGCTCTAAAATCTCACCAAGGGAGGCTCACGGTTCTTCTCCCACAAACAGGAATAGTTTAGCCATGAAATAGAGCACCTGCTGGTCACATCTCTGGGCCGTACCTTATATCATGGATCGTCCACCCCCTGCAATTCCTGCCTGTCTGCTTCTCCATCCTCCTGAAGCCTCTGCCAAGCTCCCTCCCTCCAACATTTTACAGATCAGAGAATCACACGTTGGGACTGGAAGAGATCAATCTTAAAAGATCATCTAAGCCACTGCTATGGCCAGGGATGCTGAGTTGTCTTCCTCAAAATCCCAGCACCACACTCCTCTGGAGCAGGGGTGTAGCTGTGTGTGATGTGGCTGGTGCTGGCTGGAGCAGGAACCTTGTTTTCCTGGCAAGTGTGTCTTGGGGCAGAGTTTTGCATGTGGAATTGCAGGGCTGTATCAATGGTGATAAAAATAGCCATGTGCAGAGTGTTATCACAACCTCTGCTTCAGCTGTCACCCAGCCAAGCCCTACACACGGACAGCCCTGGCCAGCCCAGCATGAGGAGAACTCCACCAGCCACCTGAGGCGCTTCCCTGCTTCCTAAATTCAATCACTGCTTCAGCAGCCAAAGCTAAAACCAGCAGGAAAAGCATTAGAGGAGAGGAAGGCAAGGGAAGGACCTCTGGAATCAATTCAAAGTGATTTATTTTTCTTTCTGATCATAATTTGTAAATTTTGGGGGGGCTTTTTTATTTCTGAGTGAACCAGTGGTTGCAGGTGTGATTGACAGACTGCTGAGATCTCCAAAATCATCCTGTAAATACCTATTTGCACCAGAAGTGTTTCACTCCTCAGAGAGGGAGCTCGGCTGTGGCGTGTGGCTGAAGAGATATGGCACAGACAGCAAACACTGAGAAAATTATTGTATCAAGCAGGGCAGGTTGTGAAAGGCTTGAACAGAATTACAGAATATCTTGAGTTGGAAAGGAATCCTAAGGATCATCGAGTCCAGCCCCTGGCCCTGCACAGAAACCCCCACAATCACACCCTGGGCATCCCTGGGAACGGTGTCCAAACGCTCCTGGAGCTCCAGCAGCCTCGGGGCCGTGCCCATTCCCTGGGGAGCCTGGGCAGTGCCCAGAACCCTCTGGGGGAAGAACCTTTCCCTGAGCTCCAACATGAGCCTGCCCTGGCACAACTCCAGCCATTCCCTGGGCCCTGTCCTTGGTCACCAGAAATTGTGTCCTTTGCAACAGGAGTTAGAAAGATGTTGGGAAAAGTCATTTGTCCAGTCTCAGTTGTTCATTGCCCCATAGTCAGTGTCTTTAGCAGGATAAAATCTTCGTAGAGCTGTTTGATGTTCATCAAAGCCTGAATATCAGATGGAATTCACTGCCTGAAAAGTCCTCTTCCACTGAAAGTGCTGGCACACACTGAGGTTCCTTTGATCCCAGGCAGGATCCCAATCTCTGATCCCTGTCCCAAGCCTGATCCTACTTTTCCAACTTCCCTATGAGTGTCAAATCCATCACCATCTCAGAGCCTCCACCTCTGCCTTTTCCCGACCATCTGCAGCTCCACTCCCATCCGTGTACCCAGACCCAGGCCCCCACCACTCCTCGCCAAGGTGACCCGGGAGCAGGGATGGAGCTGGTGCTGCTCAGCCGTGCCGGGAATGCCACATCCTTTGGCTCGGCCAGCTCTCCCTGCGCCCGACAGCGCAGCTGGGAGCGGGGCAGTGCCCGTGGCCCCGCTCGGGCTTTGGCAATGCTGCTCCTGTTTGCCCGGGTGCTCCGGAGGTGTGGATCAAAGGGCTCCGCCTGAGCAACCTGGCCCAGCCCAGCCTTCTGCTCACCTTCCATCTCCCAGGGCCACCTCTGCCTGCCCGGAGGGCTCCAGGGGCTGCCTGGGAGGAGGTGGGTGACCCCCCGAGGTCCTGGCTGGTTACCTCACCAGGGTGGCATCTGTTCTTGGCTGGGTGTGTCTCTGAACTGTCCTTCCCCATTGGGAAGGCCATCGAACTGCTAATCCTAGAGCAGACCTGCAGCCCTGTCTCCTGAGCTTCTCCCTGATGAGCAGGGGGAACCAGGGAGAGCATCATGAGTGGGAGTCAGGCCCTCTGACAACCCTGGTGCTGCCAGGTGACAGAGGACCTGTGGGAGTTTCTGCTGTCCATGGGGGTCAACAGGGCTAACAGGGCTGCACGTCCCTCCTCAGCAAATCCAGCTCTGAAACAAGAGAGTACCTGGCATGTGGATAGCTGGGGAATGGTTAGGTTTGTGTGTTGCTGTGACTGCAGCGCCACCAACTAGTTCACAACTTTGGGAAGAAACCGCCCGTGAGCCACAGGGCTCTGGCAAGAGCGGGCACTGCAGCCCAACACAAGCTCAGGAACCAAGGCGGGAACGATTTGCTCAGTCCAAACAGGTGCTTCTTTCTCCTGGGAAGAGTACAGGAGGCAGGCATGGATCCAATGGCAGGTGTGGACACAGGTTACAGTACAAAATACACAAATTACAGTACTGAAGTTTCTGTTGTTTTGGACAGGCAAAGCTGGCAGGAGAGCGTGGAGCCCGTGCGATCCTTTTCGACATCACCGATGATGAAAGTGCTGCTGATCAGGTACAGACCCCAGTGATACCCTCAGCTAAAACACAATGCTCCTGTCCCATCCCAAAATGTGCTCAGGGCAGGACCCCCCAGCCACCAGTGGGAGGTCCCAGGAGGATGCTGCTGGGCTGGTGTTGGGTGTTGGCTCTTACCCCACACAGACACTCTCCATGGCACATCCATGCTCTTAAAAGGCACTGTCTGGTCAATCAAACTTCTCTGCAAGGAGCTGGATGCTTCTTCTTGGGAAGTCATAATTTTCCCCATCCCATCTAGTCCAGACAGCCCAGTGTACCTCAGGAAGGATGACTTCTCAAGTTTTCAAGCCAAAGCCACAGCCCCCTGCTTTGCTGTTGGTGCAGGCTTAACCTTCCTTTAGACACCTCCAAAGGTCCCTTTTCCCAGCACTGTTGTCATTTCTGGAAGGGAATCAATTCCCCATACAGGGATATGTAAAACATCCAGCTTTAGGTAGGGAATAGACGGGGGAGCTGGTGCCTGACCTCATCCAAACTCTGGACTGACTCCTTGCTGGATCCATCCCTTGTGGCTCTTTCATACACTTAGAACTTAATTTCTGGTGCCAGAGAAACACAGCAGTAAATGCAGATGCATGTGGTGATGCTGAGGTTGCTCAGATCCCAGTCTCTGATCCCTACCCCAAGCCTTGGCTCCCACTTTTCCAGCTTTCCCATTTGGTACACCAAAGCCAAGAGTATCAAATCCTATCAGCAACTCAGAGCCTTCCATGACCATCTGCACCTCCATTCACATCTCCATCCCTGTCCATTGACCTTTGGATTCTGCCAGGTATCCCCCCAGGGTATGGGAGGAGGTTACTGAGTCTGATGGCCACCCTGATCCAGGTCAGTCTGGATGGAGAGCAGGCTTGGACACTTGCTGAGCCAGCCTGTGCCAGGCTGCCTGGACCACAGTGGAAAACTTCTGGTGTGACCAGGAACAAGCAGTGTCCTTAGGGAGCAGGGGAACTGGATGGGTCCAGAGCAGAAGAAGCATTTCTGTGGTGAAGGCAACACTCAACAGTGCTGTTGGCTCTTCCACGGGGAAGAGGAGGGACCAAGAGCTTTTGCACAGGGGTTTGAAAGCAGCTCAAGAGACACCAAGCAATGGCTGGTTGTGCATGACAAGTCACCAGCAGGGAAAATGAAGAAATCCATGGTGGAAAATCAGTAAAAGAGAAGCTTCCATCTGATTAATCAAAGAGGGATAGTGTAAACTTGGGGGAGCAGTCAGTCTCTGAAGTGTTGCAGGAAGCATCATGACGAGCAGATGTGCCTGGGGGGCCGGGATCATCCTTGTTTCAGGCTGTTCTGGATCAGCCCTCACTGTGTTTGTTTCTTTGCAGCTGAGGAAGCCCAGAGGCCTGAGCCAGCCCGTGGTCCTGATCAGGGGCCACGACGCTGAGCTCCTCATGGGCGTTGTGAACAAGAACAGAGAGGCCCACGTGAAGATAGAGGTCAAGGAGCCACCAGCTTGGGTGAGAGACACATGATTCTCACTGCCTCCTTGTCTTGGTTTGAACGACAGGTTCTGTGCTAAGGAAAGGCAGGAGCCTCCCTTGGGATGGAGAATGTAAACCCCCTCCCTCCAAATTATTATCATTTTGGAATTAAGGGGGCTCTCAGGCAAAGATATGGGGATAGGAATAACAGTTCTTCATTAGGAGAATTAAAATAAAAATGCAGTAATACAAACAACAAAACCCCCTGACAGAGTCGGAATACAGCCTGACACCCTGTGGCTCAGGGTGTTGGTAGCAGTCCAATTCAATGGTGGCTGCAGTCCTTCTGGAGTGGCAGATGTGGTTCTGTTGAAGTGGTGATCCTGTAGAAAGGGTGGAGTTTTCTCTGGATCCAGTGGTGGTGTAGATGGGCCCTGGTCTTCCTCTGGGAATCCAGTGAAGAAAAGGCTGCTTGGTGTTCCAAATTTCAGATTTTTATCCAGGTAGGAATGCTTGGCTCCTCGCCCTGGATGGAGCATCTCCCAATGGGATGATGTGGTTGTATCAGTCATTAAGTGAGAATCAATGGCCCATTAGCAGAGGATATCTCTCTGGACAGGATGAGTTGATGTGAAAGAGATAAAGAAAACTGCCCCACCTGTTTTTTAACAGCTGTTTTTTAATCCATTGACAGAGGATTACCCCACCCCCCACTCGATTTTCAACAGATGCTGATAGAATACACACTGCTGGTTACATTTTGCACTGAAACCTAAGAGACTCCTGTATCCTCCCTCCCACCCTGCTGGGCTTTCCCAGAGAGGCTAACCTTTCCTCCTCAAGGGTGGAGATCACGGCCTGTTGGGAAAGTTGTCTGTAGCGTTCAGACCTGCTGCAAGTAAAGGCTGAGAAGCACTTTCAGCTTACTTAGTTTCTTTTGCTTTACCATCATGAGTGAGGTAAGGGGTTTCTCTGTCTCTTCAAGTAAGACCAAGCCTTGATTTTCTCATCTTGTGCTACCTTAGACCATGATCTGAAGGGAGCTGAGATGCTGCAAGAGAGAGATACTTCATTTCTGTATGGATGTGCAGAAAAGACTGAACTGTTCTTTCTTTTACCTGTAAAGAACAAAGAGGAGGAGCTTGGCCAAGGATGATATTTCCCAAGGCTGATGGTCCATAAGAGATGGAGATTCCCCTAGCCTGTAACTCCCACTAACAGTAATTTCTACACAAGAGTAATTTCTGTCCTTTTTTATCCAACAGCCAGACTACGACGTGTGGATTCTTCTCACAGTGGTCAGCACTGTGGTTGTCATCATTTTGATTTTTGTTGTCCGCACAAAGTGCCAGCTGAACAGGACTCAGGTAGGGATCTCATGGAGCAGATGTGTCTGAGCAAACAGGAATACAGGAAAAACAGGAACAGACACCTTTTGGTAGGGGAAATGGGCAGATAGTGATAGGACAGGGAGAATAGTTTAAAACTAAGAGAAGAGATTTAGATTAGATGTGGGAAGAAATTCTTCCCTGTGAGGGTGAAACCATCCTGAACCAGACATGGGTGGCCCTGGCACAGGGTTCCCAGAGAAGCTGTGGCTGCCTCTGGATCCCTGGAAGTGCCCAAGGCCAGGTTGCACAGGGATTGGAGCAACCTGGGATAGTGGAATTTGTCCCTGCCCATGGCAGGGGAGTGGAATAAGATGAGCTTTAAGGTCCCTTCTAATCCAAACCATTCCAAGATTCTATGATTGTATGATTTAGTATTCTTAATAGAAATTAACAAATTAAATAGTCATCTTCCCAGAGTCAGATGTATTTCCATATTTGAGACTATCCCATTTGTCCTATAGAGAGACAGTCCTTTGGGGATCAAAAATTCAGCACTGTTGAGTGATTAGAATGTCTAGGGCCAGATGTCTCCTGATGGCGACAAAGCCTACTCTGGCTGAGTCAGCTTAGACAGAAAGTCACCCCTGCAGATGAGTGTCATCCCCAAATTTCTGATAATCTGATTTTGAATATGGGAGGGCAGAGTAAGGCTGAACCTCTCCTCAAGCCCCGTCTGTCTCCGCAGGACTCAGTGCAGCAGCAGACCCTGCAGGCCATCGGGCAATTGGCCACACGCCGCTACCAGCCCCGGGCGCGGCCGGCCCCGCGCTGGGACTCGGCCAGCAGCTGCAGCTCCGCCCCAGTCTGTGCCATCTGCCTCGAGGAGTTCAGCGAGGGGCAGGTAGGGTTTGGCCAGGGCTGCGGTACTCACAGCTCCAGCTTCCCAGGTGAGGGGGTCGACAGTGGGAGTTGAGCATGGCAGGAGCCAGACGCCTGTGAGATGCTTTGCTTCCTTCTGAACTCCTGAGTGCTGGAAAGGGACTGCATCCAGGGAGGTGTGCCTGCCCCTGGGCTATAAAGCCTCTGCTGAAGTCGTGTCTCCAGGCAGGTCTCCAGCTGTGGCTGCGGGGTAAAATGCCCATGTTGAAATAGGGTAAAATTGGGTTTGCTGCTCCAGAGCACCCAGCCTGTAATCTCCCTGTTCCCGAAGGCTTGCACCTCTCTGGATGTTCACAGAGCAGAATTGGAGTTGCTCCACAGCCTCCTCCATGCACAGCTGGGCTGCAGATCCCTCACTGTTAGACATCTGTCCGTCCTTCAAGGCTCACTTCCATCAAGAAGGACCCATCCAGGTCTTGGAACATGGTTCTCCTTGCTCATCCGCCTCTTCTCCACTTCTTTCTAGGAACTGCGGATCATCTCGTGCTCTCACGAGTTTCATCGGGAGTGTGTTGACCCTTGGCTGCAGCAACACCACACTTGTCCACTTTGCATGTTCAATATTCTTGGTAGGGCTCAGACACGGCATGGGGACAGGGTTAGGTGCAGGATTGTGCCCAGGGGCTCCATTTACTCTTGGGAGATGGATCCGCAGGTCCTTGTGGCTCTGTGCATGGAGTGGACAGGGGACTGTGTGCATGGAGAGGAGTCCCTTGCCTGTGAGCCCACCAGGGTGCAGCAAGGTGCTGGACTTGGGCTGGGACCTTCACCAAGAGGAGGGATTCCAGTCCTGGGAACTGTGGGGAAGGGAAGGTGGGATCTGGGGGTCGTGGCAGCAGGAAGAGTGCTGAGTGCAGGACCATCACGGTGGTTTGGTGGTGGCAGCGAGGAGTTGCATAGTACGGGTGGGATGTGGGGCCATGGTGGGAGGGCAGTGGAGCATCAGTGCCAGAGTTGCTGCAGCTGGGCTGTGGGACGTGTGCTGCATGTTTCCTTCTTTCTCCACAGCCAGAGACTCGGGGGACCAGGCCATGGCTGCCAGCTCCAGGCTGGTCCCTCAGGACATGGAGCCTGGGCGGCGACTCCACCTTTTCCGCCAGCATCCAGGACATGCCCTTTACCACCTCCCACACGCATATCCTCAGAGGAACCTCAGGAGCTTTCCCCCAGAGCCAGCCCACGGCAACCCCTTCTTCCACTCTCCAGAGCTCTCCCGGCTGGATTTTGGCACCATCCACTACATGCCCTACAGACCAGCCACCTCCCTGCTGGCCTGTGGCCATGTGGCCCCACTGTCCCCAGGCTTGCTGGGGCTGCAGCACCCCAACCCCTCTGCATGCGGGCAGACGCTGGCACCCCACAGGACATGTCCCCTTCAGCCTCAGCCCCCCTGTCTGGCACCCAAGGCAGCCCTGACACAGAAACAGCACCGTGTGCCCGCCCTGCGCCGGGGGCTTGGCCACGGACACCAGCACAACAGCAGTGGCTCTGGGGAGAGCTATCTCACAGAGCACAGTGGGTACCTGGCCGATGGGCCGGGCAGCGACTCCAGCTCAGGGCCCTGCCACGGCTCCTCCAGTGACTCCATGTTGAACTGCACAGACGTCAGCCTGCAGGGCATCCACGGCAGCTGCTCCACCTTCCGCAGCTCCCTCAGCAGCGACTACGATCCTTTTGTGTACTGCAGCTCCGAGGGCCCCACCACGGACCACGGCCAGGAGCAGCTGCGGCCGCCCAGGGAGAGGCGGCCCCGGTCCTTGGAGCTGATGGTGCCCGGGGGGACTGCTCCAGCCAAGCCCCAGGTGCTCAGCCACATCCACTACCACCACCACCAGCACCACCACTACAGGCGGGACGCGGAGTGTCCCCCTGGGCGGGCCAGCCAGGGGCGGGGACCACGCAAATCCCGGTACTCCGGGGCCAAGGTTGCCTTTCACAGTGCTCGGACACAAAAGAGGACTGAGAAAAGCCATCACGCTCAGCAGCCTCTGGAAAGCAGTGGAGTGCTGCAGGAGACAGCTCCAGCAGGACAGCAAGCCTGTCCCCAGGAAGGCCAGGAGCCTCTTCACACCCTCTCCACTTCTCCAAATAGGCTGGACTTCAGTGTAGATGCCAACAGACAATTGGGAGCATCTGGCACACCTCCTGTCCCGCTGCCCCCCAGACACAGCTTACAGAGCAGGCATCACCGAAGGAAAAGAAAGTGTTCCTTGGAGCCTGATCCTGCTCTCCTGGCCAAGGACTCAGCTGAGCCCGGAACCTGCAACACTCACCTTCCTCCTGGCCATCCTGCTGGCTACCGGTGCTCTCCCGAAGCCCAGCCCCTGATCCCAAGCTCTCCCCTGCCCAGCGCCCCCCGGCCGCTCTGGAAGTGTTTAGTGCCACAGTCCAGCTCTGAGCTGAGGATGCAGGAGGAGGGGTTATCAGGACGGGAGAGAAACCGCTCAGTTCCTGCAGATTTCTCAGGGATGGGCACCCCCAGACACAGTCTGAGTGTCCGCCTTCACTGCCCATCTCAGCAGGGTGGTCAGGGTAAGTCTGGCCTTTGCCTCCCCTGACAGCGAGCAGGCGAATGGGGGGGTGGGGGGTGTGTGCTGAAGGAATTCCAGCTGCCAGGAGACCTAGTACCTTCCTGATGGGTTCTGCTACAGGAGCACTGACTGCAGGAGCATTCCAGAGCTCACCTGTGAGGGTTTTGGCCTGAATGATGAGCAAGTGTGTTAAAGAGTGCCCCCTCTTTCAAACCCTGAAATACTGCAACTGAGAAATAAGGTGGCTAATTTTAATTAACCATCTCTAGCAGCTGGAATATCTCCCAAAGGAAGGGATGGGACCACATTTTTCAGTGTCCTTGCACCAGTCTGGGTGTCTTACTGGCAGCGTCGTTATCATTAAGGTTTTTTTAGCCAAGCCCAGCTAACTGGAATCAGTGAGAAAGGAAGTGTGTGTGGCCTGGGGTAGTAGAACAGACTAATTGAGTTGCTGGATTTGCACATCCCTCATTTCTCACCTGCCTCTGTTGCGTGGGAGTTGCTTTTTAGTGTCTTTTGGAAATCAGATGTAATTAAAGTTTGGCCCTCTGCCTAACTGCTGCATGTCTCTCACAAAGAGAGGGAAAATGCCTTTGAGACGAGTGTCTTTGAAAGAACCTGAGTTTAGCTCCCAGGTCTTGCTCTTTCAGGTCCTCTGAAGGCAGCAACCTGAGAGTCAGCAGGGGCAGGTGCTGGCTGGGAGCAGAACCTGGCTCCCTTCCTTGCCCTGCCACTGACTCATTACAGGTCCTCGGGCAAATCCTTTTGATTAGGTACCAAACACAGATCTGGCTGTCTAATTTCTGTTAAAACACTGGCCTTAAACTCATGACTCACTGTGCCCATTGTGCTACAGAGATAATAACTTCCTCCCAGTGCTTGTCTATCCAGCCCCACCTCAAGCCCAAGCTCCCGGTGCCGCGGAGGCAGCGGAGCAGGGGAGGCTGGATGGGCATGGTCCTGGCTCCCTGCAGCCTTCTGGCCTCTTGGATTCCCAGGAACAGATATTTTTCCCAGGTGCAGAAGTGCCTGACACTGCAGGTGGGTGATAGGAAGGTTCTTCCAAAGTCTGGAGGGATGCTGGTGTTTGGAGAGATAAGGAGGCATCAGGGCAGAGATGTCAGGGAGCTCTGAGTGCCGATACCCTCCCAGGGTACCCCACATGGAAAGAGCCCACCTGGCTCAGGGGAGGCTGCTCAGGGCTTGCTTTGAGCTCCCAAATGAACCTGGGAGGGCTCCAAGAGCAGGAGTCTGTGCACCTAAGACAGGGTGCTAGGCATTGCAAGGTCCGTGCTGGGATGCTTCTGTCTCTGGAAATGGTCCCAGTGGCCCCAGTCTGTGCCCACCTCCTGATGACCCTCTGACCCCCATCCAGAGCCAGTGCCAGCTGCTTTGCCAAGCACACCAAGCCTTCATTCCCTCTTCCTTCCCCATTCCAGCAGGTAGAAGGGCCAATGTATCTGAAAGTGCTGTGAATCTATGTCTGTTTACTGCAGTAACTTCTGTGGATGCTTTGAGGGCCAGCCAGAGAGTCAGAATTCCCTTGCAAGATTGAGAGACTACCCACAGACAGGATTAAACTTTTATTAAGGACAGAGCACAGAGCTTTGCACGGCTTATGCAGAAAAGCCACCAAGCTGAAAACATTGGTTGACATAACACAACCTCTGAGTTATAATCACATTGGTTCTTTATCTTGGGAAAGGTATAAATCTATAGAGAAGTAAAAAAGAGAAAAAACCAATCTCAATAGACAGTCCTATGCAAGCAGGAGTCAAAACCAAGGAAAAATGCATCTCTGTCTCCAGATAAATGGCATAAGTCTAAAAATATAAGTGGATGAATTAGAAAGCCCAGCTTTAAATTAAAGTTTTGACATAAACTTTTCAGAAACCCAGTATAAAAGAAAAGCAAACAGTGGGACCCTGTAATTCCAGTGAAATTACAGAGAGGAGAAGCATGTGTCTCTTCTGGTGGCATGGGAGAGACACTGCACTAAGGAGAGTGTGAAGTCCAGTGACGAGTGACACAAAAATCCCCAATTGCCCCCAAGCAGAAAGAGGGTGGCATTAGGATTTTAACACTGCATCAGCACAGACTGCAAAGGGGAGCCTACACAGACAGGAGACTCTTATGAGAATATTGCTAAAATAAGCAGTCAAAAGATGCTTTTGGGCACAGGGATCGTTTACAGCCTCAGAAAAGGGCTGGTCAAGTAGCAGGGCAGGGAGGGCACCCGGAAACTGCTCTTCCAAAGCCAAGGTGTGGCTGGAGGAGGAAATCAGAACAGAGTGGATGCCAAGTGAAGTGCAGAGCCATGGAGAGACAGGCCAGGGAATATTTCTGTGAACAGCTTGTATAAAACAGACTATTAATGCAAACATTTTCCATTCCATCAGAAGGGAGAAGGCTGCCTGGGGTTCTTCAGCTTCAGGGAGTAACACAGGACTGAGGGATGTTCAGGGGCTGTAAGTGAAGAGCAAAAGAGCAAACTGCCTTTACTGCATTAGTGATCACCAGGGGAGTGCTTGGGGAGGTTCTCACCTGGCACAGCTCCATTCAGGGCAGGGGGGGCAGGATCCCTCAAGAATCTAATCACCAGTTTGAGCACTTCTGAAATACAGTGGAGAGTAACAAATTGCTAGAGGTACAGATTACCCACTGGGCATCCTGCAGGGCTCAAGCACACAGCTGATAAATCCTGAATGTGGACTGCAGTCTCTTACCCATGCCCAGAGCTAGGAGGAAGAGCTGAGGGCAATATCAGCTGGAAATAGCTGAAGCCACAGAACGATGAGCCTGACTTTCCAGCCAAGCAAATTGTTAAAAATTCAAATACAGAGTCTGACTTGTAGGCACATGGATGAATGTGAAAACCAGGGGAGGAGGCAACGCAGTTTTTGTAGTAAGAGATAACACCTGGCAGATCTTTTAGGGGAAGGAAGCTCTGAAAGGATAAAAGAGAAGGTGCTCCCACAGGTAAATGTCTCACTGAAAAAGGAGACAAGAGTGCAGATCAGACTTAATGGAGGGGAATTAGAGAAGGAGAAAAGTGGAGTTCTGCAACTGTCTGAACCTTCCAGCAAACTCATAAATATCCTGGACAAGGAGAGGAGATAAGAAAGTGTATAACATAAAATCCAACAGGATGTTATCATTAAAACTGGATACAGAGTGTTACAGGAGGATCTGCTGCTGCTGAGCTGTCAGGTGAGAGAGTGGGGGGTGAAATCCCCTGTAAGTAGCCCAAAATGCCACACACGAGCAGAGCCACCTTTAAGTAAAAATCACAACGTTATTGTTATCATTATTGATGTTATTATTATCGTCATAATTATCATTATCATTATTATCATTAGCTGGCTGAGAACTATGTGGGACAAGTCAAAAGTGCCTTTATGCAACTGTGTAAGCCTGTGGTGATCTCACAGCTCTTGATCACCAAAAAGGGTGGAAAAAGAAAGGGAAATCAGGCTTAGAAGAATGGCAGAAAGGTATCTGGTACAATCCCAGCGATGGGTTTTTCTGAGAAAATAGAAAGAATAGTAAGACTTTCATGTGGGAAAAAAAGTGACTAGCAGAGGATATGAAAGAGAGGATATGAAATTAGGAGTGCAGAGGAGAAGACAGATAAGACAGTACTTAGAACAAAGTAATTGATGGCATCAAACGGGAACCAGAAGCTTTAAAACACCCAGAGGGCAACACATGGTGGTGGTAGTGAAACTGGTGCTAGTTGCCCAGGGGATGTAGATGCCAGAAGTGGTCTTGAGAGCCCAGATCAAGAGGTAGCAAATGCAGAGATGCAAATCCACCCTCTGGCTCAGGAAGTTCCTAAACCAGGGCTTCCAGAAATTGCTGGAAGTCCCAGAAGTTGCCCCTGTGGGATGCAGCACCCTCCAGGTGTGTGCTTACTTCGCCCAGCTTCCAGGTGAGGCTGAATCTTGGTCCACAGCCCTTGGAGAAATTCACTTGTGCTGGCAGTGCCATGTACTGGCATCACAGGGAATAACGCTGTGGATGATCCCAAAGAGCCTTGCATGATCTTGGAGTTTATGCCTCTTCCTTGAGCACCTCTGTCAGCCGTTCTTGATGGGCTTTGCATAAAGGTGCATCCCTGACTCTTCTGTTGCCTGGGAGAGATCACAGCTGGGAGTTGTGTCCCTGGAGAATCAATCCTGGAGCAATGCTGATGGATCCTCTTAAGGGAAGACAGACAACTGGCAGTGAATTCCAGCTGGATGGCTTCCTGAACCACCCCAGCACACCCAGAAAGCATCCCAGAACAGCCACATTACTCCAGCACAGGCTGATGAAATCTTGATTTCTCTCCCTGGGAAATCTCGCCTCCTGCAGTGCTCTCGACGTCCTCCCCCTCTCATCCCTCCTGTTCATCTTGAGTCCCTTTTGTGTCACATCTTTGCTCTTTACTAGGGAGGGAGAAAGGGATTAGAGGGCAGAAGAAGACCACCCTTAAAACCTAACATCCAAAGAACACAATTTCTGTGGTGTCATCAAGGTGTGTTCCAGGTCATTACCCTGCCATGGCCAGTCCAGCAGCCGAGGTTCTCCTACCTCTCCCAGTTCATGATCTTTTCTCAGCACAAGCAGGGGACAGTTATGCAGGCACAGCTTTCAGAAAATGTTTTAGTAATGCTATTTGAAAGCATGTGAACACAGAGGGCTTGAAGCTGGACAGTCTCTTTTTGTGTTGCACATAAGCTGGTGACAAGGGAAGTAGTTAGAAATGGCTTATTCCACATACTTGTGACTCAAGTCACAAATGCAAGATCTGTTTAAACTCTGTCTTCAGGTACTCTATGCCCATGCTTGCACACATGTGCACATGTATAACACTGTGTGCATTCATTTTCCCACATTGATTAGCTACACTTTTCCAAGCAGAATCTCATTTGTTTTCTTCCCACATATTTCATTTCCAAGGCTCTGCTCCTACAGCTGGTGATACATAACCAACAAGAATTTGTTGTGACTGTTTGAGAAGTTGTTTTAAATTGCCCTCGATGAATCTGTTACGTGGGCATTTCTTTTCCTTGATCTCAGGAAAAGGGAAATAGGAAAAATAATGCCTGTATGCCTTTGCTGGGCTGTGCTGACCTTGTGTAAGAGTTCTGGGCAGGCATGAGAGACATCTGGGAAGGGCCTGCGGTGTGTGTGACAACAGGCAGTGACTTAGAGAGAAAGGGGCTGTCTGGAGCAGTGACTCCGGGTGCACCTTTTTAGGCAGCCCTTTTGTTGGATGATTCCAAGTAAACTGATCAGCACTTTGCCTGTCAATAATTCTCCAGGCAGAAGGGGCTGGGGAAGAGCCTGGGCCTGAGCTGGGCTCAGAAGCAATTTGTGCAAGCTCTCAAACACTGTGGAACACGTGTCGTTCCTGTCTTGCATCACTGCTCTCTGCTCTTATTGCCTGGAGTTTCTGTTGCCCCCTGGCTCTGTGAGGTATGAATTGGTGTTATTTTCTGTTCCTAATAATTTTTCAATCAGCTGTACAGATTTTCACAAGGAGCAAACATCAAAAAGCCTCAAAAGCAAACACTTACTAGTGATGTGAATCCTGGGGTGTCCTTAGCCTGCCTCGGTTGAAATATATAAGGAGTAGCTTGATGTCTTAAGATTTATTGTACTTCACCTTAGAGGAATAAACTGGCTGGGAGGTAGCCAGAAAATTCCCTTTGAAAAACTGGGAGAAACTTCCTAGAATCACAGAATAACCTGAATTGGAAGGGACCCACAAGGATAATCCAGTCCAGTCTTTGGCCCTGCCCAGGACACCTCAACAATCCCACCCTGTGCCTGTGAGCATTGTCCAAATGCTCCTGGAGCTCTGGTCTCAGGGCTGGGACCATTCCCTGGAGAGCCTGTTTCAGTGGCTTAGTGGCTTTTTTAGTAGCTTTCACTTAGTGTTTTTTTCCTGCAGCATCTGTTCTCTGGATTGCAGGGTCAAGGCCCCAGCTGCTGCAGAGCCTGGGAATGTTCAGCCAGGTGTAGCTGACACTTTTCTTTCTCCTTTTCTTTGAATGCAGGATCTGAAGAGGAGGTCCAGGATGTCCATGAACACTCAGTTTAATAAAACACTGGCCTGTTTGCTCACTGGGAGCTGGAGTGGACACAGATGTTGATGGAGCTGCTCACATCTGGCTCTGCCCAGCGCTGCCCTGCTGAGACATGGACTGCCAAGAGCAACGGGCCACTCGTGGCCTCCTGACACGTCCCCATGCCCCGATGGTCACACAAACAGAGCTCTGCTCTCCAGGCCCCGTCTCCTCTGAAGGCACAGGCAGCCCCTCATCATCCTGTGGCATCACTCTGAGCTGGGCAGGGCTCCCAGGGAGAGCTCACTGAGTGAGTGCAAGCTGCTATTTTGGCATGTTCATGCCACAGAAGGTTTTGCTAAACACTGCAAAAATAAACAAGCCTTCAAGACCAAAAGCTGCAGAAATTACCTTCTGTGGCCTGGTAGCTCCTGACTTCATTTCCTCACTTAGGTCAAAAGCCAGATTTCTTCAATTAACTTTTCCATGCTTATTTCAGACACAGGAACAAGCTATTCTCCATCTCACTGCTCACAGGGTTGCCCTGCAAGGTGCTGCTTCTGACTTCAGTGGAAACCAAGAGCTCTCACCAATTTTGGTCACCAGAGTGTCTATCAACTGACGCTGTCTCAGCCACTGGCTGTGTTTGCCAGCAGCAGGAGAGGGGAAGACACAGGGACGTCAGCATTTCTGGGAAGGAGCTGGGTCAGACTCTTTCCATTGCAAAGAATCCACCCTCTCATCTGGCAACGTGAACAAGTCTCTCACTCACCCTCTAACTCCTCCACCTACCCTCAAATAGCTGTCATGGCCAGCCCTGTTAAGAGCATATTTCAAACATATCTCAGATGTCCTCATCACAGGACTCATGGAAAATCCTGGAGTTCATGTGGCTCCTGCTTTTTTCCTTCCTCTCATCGCCCCAAGACACAGCAAAAATTTCCAGCAAAAGCCTCCTTAGTAAATGCAGAGCAGAGCCCTATCCATCACCCAGCCTTGACTTCATATTCTGAGACTCCTGAAATCCTTCAAAAGGATTTTTCTGTCTTACCCAACATTTTGATGATTCAGGGAGAAAACCTGAGAAATCATCAGGCTCTGGTTTATTACATTCCCCCTCACCCCCCCATTTATGAATATTTTGGGATCTTCTGAATGTCACTAGTTCTTACTTCCTACATCTCAGAATTCAAGGAAAATAAAACCTGCCAAATTCAAAACATACAGAACCCATGCAGCTTTCAAACAGCAGAGAATTCCTGTCAAGTTCATTGCCCTAAATGATCAGTCAGACCAAAGAATCAGCCAGATTCCCATGTGAAGAGTACATTTCTGTGGCACCAAGTGCTTCCAAGCACAAGGAAGCATTGATGAGGATACAGCACTGGAGCTGAAGGTGACTCCCAACAGTTTGAAACTTGATGTAGGGACAGACTTTCCCATCTCCTCAGTAAAGCTTTCTGTGTCTTCCTTTGAAGCAGCAGCTTCTCAAGAGAGCGCTCTGGTGATGCAGTCCCAGTTCAGGATAATCCTCTGCCTTCCTTTGTTGGTGGGAAAGCTTTTTATGGGGTTTGCTGCCCTTAATCCTCAAAAAAGGATCTTTGTCCCAGCTTCTAATCAGTCCCTGACAGTCAAGTGATCAGCCAATAGCACTGTTTTAAACCCAACATTATTCCCTTGTAGTGCTCATTCCTTGTCTTCTGTGACCAGGCCCCTGTGGGACCTTTCAGTCTAGGGAAGAGCTGAATTTCTTTCATCAAGGACTCAGCAGAATTACATTTAGACCTTTCCAGACTCTTGCTTGTCCTACAGCGCAAGCAGAAGACACAAGCTCAGAAGTTTCCTCCTGTGCAGGGTAGTCAGTCTTAAACTAGAGGAAAAACCCAGGAGCGGGTGTGGATTCACCCCATTTGGTCTTCTGTGCTCCTGGTCCATGGCTTTTCTGAACCAGCTCCCTACATCCTTTACCATCCTGGAGGGCTCAGAGGCTTAACAGAGAGGAGGGTCATGAAGTCAGGATGCTCCCACTGCTTTTTTTAGGAGTCAGGAAGGCAGAGAGCCTCCAGGGATGCATTCACTGCTCAAATGAACAAGTGCATCTCTAAAGTCCTCTCTTTCCCTCCTTATCCCTAACAAAAGAGGAGATTCCTGAATTTGTGAGCCACAGGCTTCTTTGGGAAGCTGGTCAGCACTTGTGCACCCTCTCCTCTCCCCACTGCAGTATTACGAGGCTGCCAGGGCAGTGCCTGCTTCTAAGTGTCTCTCTTTCCTGACCTTATGCTGCTGTTCCTGTTCACGTAGAAAATGCTGGAGTGCAGGTCTGCCTCAGTGGGGGCTCAGGAGGAGGAGAGGGAGGAACTCTCTGGGAACTTGGGTTTGAAAGATCCTCTTTAGTAGATAGATGACTGTCCTTGGCTGCCTGGAAGGGAAGAAGTAGTATCTGAGAAAATAGGGAATGGTTCTCACAGTTCTTTACCTCTTGGCTTCTGAGTGATGCTTTTGAGTGCTCAGTGCCTGTGGGCTCCACCATGGAATTTCTCCAGCATCCCTGCAGTGACGCAGAGCACATTTTCCTTCTTTGCATCCAAAGTCACAGCCAAAAACTGATGGAAGCCAGAGTATCCCAAGATCCCTCCATCCAAACTAAAGGTCCGGCCCTTCTGCAGGGACCGCCTTCCCAGGAGCTCCCATCCCCTGAACTGGGCATACGATCAGGCTGGCTGGATTTCTCCCCTCCTGCACAAATTCTTCAGATCCTTTGGAAATGTGAATATAGGTTCATTTTGTTGTTGCTCTTTGTTTCGTTTTTTTTGCTGAGTCTGTCCTGGCTCTTGGGGCCTGGGAATAAATTATGACCCAGGAAAAAAAGACCACACACAGAAAAAAAAAAAAAAAAAGAATACGTTTTATATATATGCACAACTGTGTATTTATGTCCGATAAACACAAAGATGTGTGAATATGCTGATGTGCTCAGAAATATATTTATTTACTAATATATTTATCCATGTACCGGTCTGCTGCCTGCGTTTGTTCTTTGTGCGTGGTGCTGCGCTAGCGGAGGAGCCCGCGGGGAGGGATCCCGGCCCGGCCGTCACAGAGTCCCCGCCCGGCGCGGACGCTCGGGCCCGGGGCGAGTCCAGGGGCGGGGAGGGCCCGTTCCCGGGGCGGGTCCAGGGCCGGGGAGGGCCCGTTCCCGGGGCGGGTCCAGGGCCGGGGAGGGCCCGTTCCCGGGGCGG
>WAAG01000277.1:18536-38047 GCA_013390105.1 Tichodroma muraria
CCCCCCCTCGGCCCGGGCCCCCCCGCTCCGGCCCCGGCCCTTCCCTGCTATATTCCCTCTCGCTCCCGGGCCTTTCTGCCCTTCCTAGCCCTTTCCCTGCCCGTTTTGGCCCTCCTTGTCCCGACCCTTCCCGGTCCAGGTCCGCCTCCCCGGCCGGGACCTTCCCGGTCTTTCCCCCGCCTGGCCATTCGACTCCGGTCCGGCCTCCCCGCTCCGGCCACGGCCCTTCCCCGCCCGCGCCTCTCTCCCTCCCCTGCTTCCTGCAGCCTCTGGGCGCTTCGTGTCCGCCCCAGCCCTGGCCCTGAACCATCCTTCCCGGGGTTCCCTCCTTTTTCCCGGCTCCGCGGCCACGCGGCTCCCGGCTGGTCCCGGTCCCTGACACCTGTGTCCCACTTAGACCATCGACCAGTTCGAGTATGATGGCTGTGACAATTGCGAGACGTATCTGCAGATGAAGGGTAACCGTGAGATGGTCTATGACTGCACCAGCTCCTCCTTCGATGGGTGAGTGGGGCTGGGCCCGGCTGCGGTCCCGCAGGAGCCTGGGGACACCGGGTTGGCACTGTGGGGTCACCCAGCCAGGAGACATCCCCTCACTGCCATCCCTCCCACAGGATCATCACCATGATGAGCCCTGAGGACAGCTGGGTTTCCAAGTGGCAGCGGATCAGTGAGTAATTTGGGAGCTGGAGATCCCTTCTCTGCAAACCCTTCTCGAGGGCAGTGAGAGCTGCTGGTTGGGCTGTGGAAGGGCTCTGCCCCCCGGTGAGGGGACATCTGCACTGGTTGAGGATTCCCACCTGGCTGCTCCACGTGGGGTAACTCGGGTTTTTCTTTCCCACAGGTACCTTCAAGCCAGGTGTCTACGCAGTGTCCGTGACCGGCCGCCTACCCCAAGGTACCTGTGTTATGGAGTCAGGGTTTGGGGCTCTGTGAGCACTGCAAAGGGAACGTGCCGTGTGGGTGATGGGATCAGCCAGGTGTGACAGGATCAGCCCAGTGTGATGGCATCAGCAAAGGTGACTGTGAGGAGGTGCTGGACTGGAGAGGGAGTTTCAGGGTTCAGCACTGCACCTGCCAGAAGTTTATATTGTAAACTGCTGACTAAAGCCTGGATATCAGATATAAACTGGGATTAATGAGTGAGTCTGGAAAATGAGCACATCTCAAACCATTCAGCTCCAGGAAATCATGGAATTTTGTTCATAAAAAAGGGTTTTGCAGGATGGGGTGCTGTTGTGGCAATCCCAGTGAGCACACCCCTCCTCCTGCACTAAGGGTTCATGCTGTGGTGGATTTGTGTGTTTACAAGTGGAGTGGAAGATGCAGACGATTTGCTTTATCTCTGAAGTGCAGAAAGGGCATTATCCATCCAGCTGAGTTCCTGCCCAGTATGTTGCCCCAGAGTAGACTCCTAACCCATGAGTGGATCCCAAACCCCTGGGGTGAAAGCTGTGTCTGTGTCTGGAATCCCAGTTTCCTTATCCAGGACTGAGCTGTGCATTGGAAAAGAGCTGGAAACATCTTGAGGTCAGAAGCTGAGGCCTTCTGACACAGACCAGGCACATCTGAAATAGCCAGGGTTAGGGTTTAAATGGGGTATCAGGGAAAGGTTCTTCCCCCAGAGGATGGTGGGGCACTGCACAGGCTCCCCAGGGGATGGTCACAGCCCCAAGGCTGGCAGAGCTTCAGGAGTGTTTGCACAACACTCCCAGGGATGCACAGGGTGGGATTGTTAGAGTGTCTGTGCAGGGCCAGAACCTAGATTCCCATGATCCTTGTGTGTCGCTCCCTCCCAACTCAGGATATTCCATGATTCTGTGAAACAGAGATGATTGTCCAGTTCTACATGACAGAATCACCAGATGTTCCCAGGGCTCCTCGTTCCAGGAAAAGACTGAACTGTGTTTGTCTCCTTGCTGCAGGGATCGTCCGAGAGCTGAAGAGCCGTGGCGTGGCCTACAAGTCTCGGGACACAGCCATAAAAACCTGAAGGGCCCTTGTGCTACCTGGAGATCTCAGTGCTGCATGGAAGAGGCAATTGGCACTGCTCCAAAACCTCTGAGCTTTATCCTGTAGGGAAGTGGGGCTGGACTCGGAGTGTGCTGGCTCAGCTCCCCTTGCTCCATACCTCTGGACTACGCCACACCACAGAGCACAGACATCTATCTGAGCCTTGACAGGGGGGAGGGTGTGAGTAGAGCTGGGAAAGGGTGTTTAATAATGATGCTCAAGCTTTTTTACAGTTGGTGTGGGAAAGAGGGGATTTGGGAAATAGCTGTGCAAATAGTTCAATAAAACTCACTGCATTGTCAGGGCTGGGTCCAGCTGTCACTCTGTCACTCTGCCACTCTGTCTGGTTTCACCAGTGCAGGGTGGTGAGGTGGGGGGGTCTCACACTCACCCCTCTGCCTGGGCCACACTGCTTGGAACCTGTGATTGTCACTTGTGCCTGCACAAGTGCCTGAACCTGCGCAGATTGTCACTGCTTGTGCCCTGGGCCACATTCCTGCCTCGAGAGGGACATCCTGCCCTGGCTGCGCTGTGTGTCCTTCCCTGTGGGAAACCTGCAGCTCCCAAGTGGATGGAGCAGATACGGTGATGGCTAGTGCTTCCTGTGGAGGTGGTTACATAGAGGTCACAGAGCCCTGGGCCTGCAGGTCCTGTCCAAGGGATGCGGTAGCAAGATGGAGCTTCTAGGACCATCCACTGGCTGTTGCTGGGCTCCAGGGCAGGCATAGCAGAATGAGCCCATTGCCGCTGTGGCTGGGAGGCAGCACCAGGCCAGGCCGTGCACACGAAGGGGTGAACAAGCAGGGGTTGAAACACCCACCCAGCCTCCTGTTTTGGGGATCTGACTGTTACAAGTGTCTAACATAAGTGTCAGCTTATTGTCTAACACTTGAACTCCTGAGGAATTCAGCCTCCTTATGTGATGCTCTTGCTTGAGTTATTTTGTTTCAGTTCAGCAGCAGCCACCTATCAAGAAGGGCCAAGTAATCAGTAGGTCTGTGAAATAACTTTTTTTTTCTGCTCTGTTTTGTAGAGCTTGGCCATGAGAAATGAGTCCCAGGTGCCCCAGGTCAGACAGAACATGGCCTCCTGTGGAGATACGGAGCAAATGTGTGGTGGGAGAAGCCTGGAGCACAGGGGGGCTGGAGGGGAAGGTGCCTTAAGCCACCTTGTGCATGGGCCCTTGCCGATGTGGGGCTGAAGTAACAAGTATTTGCCCAGTGCTCAGTGCTTGACCAGGGCCAAGTCCTTGCTGGGCTCTGAGCTCCAGCAAACATCCCCAGGTGTAGATCACCTTTTGTGGGAAGAGCTGACAGCATGTCGGCCCCTGGTCTGGGGGTTGGACCCTCCTTTTGGGTAGTAGAAGGAGCAGTAGGTTTGGTTCTGCAGTCAAAAGGGAGAGTTGACCATGACTTTCACACATCCCTGGTGAAATCAAAGCCCTTGAGTTGCCTGGTGAGTCATCCTTCAGGCTTGCTGGGTTGCAATCTGGGCAGGAGATGGACCTTGGGAATCCCCAGTAGGTCAGGCCTGTGGGACAGAGGTGTGACTGTCCCAGCAGCCCAGGGCCTGCCTTTGTAGGATGGTCAGGTTTAGGCATTCTGGGCATGGACCTCTGGGCTCTGGAGGGCAATTTTGGCCCAGCTGTGCCATGAGCGGCACAGGGTGACCTGGGATCCCTCCAGATGCATTCATCCCCTGTGGAATGGTCTGGGAGAGCTGCAGCCAGGGCTGTCTGGGCAGCTTGACACGTTCAGGATGGAAGGGGACAAGGAGGAGGTGGGGTGGCTCTTTCTCCAGCTGGGTGGAGGTGAGTTTGGGGAGCAAGGGTTTGGCTCCAGTCAGGCTGGGAGGATGTTGGATGACAGATCCACCCCCTGCCATGCCCAGCCCAGGGAGCCTCATGATGGCAGTGCCACGGGGTGGCAGCACAGTCTTGGGCTTGGGAACTGCTGGAGATCGACTGAGGCACAAGCTCCATTTTCTGCTGTTTCACAGCACCTTTCAATCCAACTGCCTTCCCCTGGCTTCAGGGAATGGCTATGCTGGAGCTGCTCCAAGGCTGGAGCCACATGAGAACCCAGGACCCTTGTCCCCTGGCCCATGATGCAGAGGAGGTGACAAGAAGGCTCTGCACAGGACCCTGAGCAGGATGGGCTTGTTTGGCTGGGGTTGCTGAGGCTCCGTGGTTCTCTCCCTTCCTGAGAAGCTGCAGTCACCACTCAGGGCTGGGAACTTTGCTTAGGAAATTGTCCCCAGGGAGCAGTGTGCACTGTCACTGTGCCTTTTGGGGAAACTGATGGGGGGTTGGGAACCCTGCAGAGACCTCATCCCTTTGCTAGAAGCCCAAGTGCTCCAGGATATGTAGAGTTAAGACTGGCAGGAGCTACAGTGCAGATGCAAAGGAGCCACCCCAGTGAGGAAAATGAAGGTGGTGGTCCTTGAAAGCTGTATCTCTTGTGCCTGCAGCGCTTCCCAGAAGGCGGTTCCTCTCACCAGGCTGGCCTCTGAGCCCGTTCCCTGCAAGCTCCCTCGCCCGCCCCCACCGCGGGCCCCGGTGATCCTCTGCTCCCGAGAGGCTCCCAAAAGCAGCTCTTCAGTGAGACTCCAACCCTGGAGCTGTCTGGGGTTTGTACCAGCAAAAAAGCAAACCATGCGGGGCTTTATTGGCTGCAAAAAGTAGGGCAAGGAGCTCTCACGTTGAAGAAACTGAAGGAAAAATGTGCAGCACCAGCCGGAGTGGGAATCGGGAGAGAAAAGCGTCAGCGGGCTGGGAGCTGAGATATGAGTCAGGACGGCTCCTCCCCCTGCACCAAATGACGCTCAAATATTTCAGACAGGCCCGAAATGCTGCAGGTTTGGCATCCCGAGCAGCCTGGCAGCTCTAGGCGGTGGGGTCAGGGCTGCCCCGGCAGCGGGGCAGGAAATACGAGCCAGTGGATTTCGTGCGGGTTTTGAGAACCGATACCCCGGCTCTCTCTGTGGACGAGAAAAGCGACTTTCCAAACCGCAGAACCCTCTGTGCCTCTGCAGAGTCAGCTGCCAGGAAATGCCTGTCCCCACCTGCGCAGGGCCCCTCCGGCGCTGCCCGGGGACGGGGACCTGCCCACAGCCGGGTCAGAGCAGCCCGCGGCCTCTCACCCGGGCTTCGGGTGCAGGGAACATGTATGAGAGCACATTGGACCCTGCCCAGGGGGCCGAGGCAGGGAGACCCCGCAATTCTGCCCCCGGGGCTGCTCTGTGCCTGGTACATTGAGGGGCTGCCGGGGCTGGCAGCAACATCATGGAATCATGGAATCGTTTGTGTTGGAAGGAACTTTAAAGACCATCTCATTCCACCCTCTGCCATGGGCAAGGACACCTTCCGCTGTCCCAGGCTGCTCCAAGCCCTGTCCAACCTGTCCTTGGACACTTCCAGGGATCCAGGGGCAGCCACAGCTTCTCTGGGCACCCTGTGCCAGGGCCTGCCTACCCTGCCAGGGAACAATTCCTTCCCAACAACCCATCTAACCCTGGCCATTGTAAAGTGTCTCTCTCCATCTTTCCTGTAATTTCCCTTCAGGTACTGGGAAGCCACAATTAGGTCACCCTGAAGCTTCTTTTTCCATGCTGAACAATCCAAATTCTTTCAGCCTTTCCTGATAGGAAAGGTGATTCTGCTCTCTGAGAATTCCCGCTTCACTCTAAATCCACTTTCACCTGCTTCACTGGCTCCCAGTGTGGACTTGGACTTTCCCAGGTGCCTTTTGGCTACCCTGTGTGCCCGGGGGAACTGGTTACCCCAGGGATGTGGAAACCCTTAGGGACAGGTGGTAGGGGTGGGGGAAATGCCCCAGACAAACCCCAGCTTAAGACTGTTTTCCTTGGAAACTGGCTGAGGAGACCTTGACAGGTGGAGATGATGAGGAAGATGACCTGAGTTGTCCTGGTACCTGGAGTGAAATGCTGCTGTAGTGAGGATGGCAAAGCCTGGGGAATGCCAGTAATGGATGCCCCATCCTGTCTGTCACCTCTGTGTCAGAGCACATGGGCAGAAGCCACTGAGGCCCCTGTGCCTGATGTGGTGGGGAGAGGAGGGGCCCAGGGCCAGAGGGGGGAGGGGAAAAGCTACAAGAGCTCTCAAAGCATGGTGGGAAGAGGGCCCAGCTTCCATGTGCCCATCCCAAGGGATTCTTGGTGCATTGGGATGGAGGCAGGTGGGCAAAGGACTGGGATGTGCTCCCTGCTCAGGGGATCTGCGAGGAAACAGGGAGCTCTGATGCATGATGGGTCTTCTGGGTGCTTTCCTCTCAGGAACTGCAGTGGAAGGAGGAGGCTCTGCTTTCCTCTTCCCTCTTTGTGAAGGGGAAAGACTGATGGGTTCCTGACAGAGGCCTGCAAAGGGCATCTGGAAGTGGAACATCCACCCCTTGTGAGCTCAGGGCTGTTTGCAAAGAACTCTAAACTGCTTCATGGTGGATACCTCCAAATGCACTGGTCTGTCCACAGAGTTGGAGTTCTGGAGTCTGGTGGGGGGTCCTCTAGACTGAGAGCCTTCACCTCCCTGGTCTACTCCATCATGGGAAGGGAGATGCCAAGGGCTGGGAGGGGCAGAGTGGAGACTCAGCTTGGTAGTGGAGGTGGCTGCAGGTGCTGAGAACACATTTTCTGAGGGCATGTGGCAAAGTGAAACCACAGCTGAAGTCCAAGGAGGGATTTGAGAATCTGATGGTATCTCCCCATCCTCAGCTCTCCCAGACCTCCTGCTGCATCCCGGGTGGCACTTGTCCTTCCTTCCTCCTGGCCAGCTGCATGTCACCCAGGCTGATGCCGGCACTGGGCTGGAAGGGTCTTCTCCCCTTCAAGGGAATGGTCTTTCTGCATGGGTAGTTGCAGGAGAACCACTGAGTGCCCAGACAGAGCCCTGGGACTTGTTTTGGGAAAGGACATTGCACCTCTGGTCCCCAAACACCCCAGGTGTATGACACATGTAGGGCAACACACTCCAGTGGCTGCAGGATCTGTCCCCTTGGCCAGGTGGGGGCTTTGGCACTGCACAGCTGGCCTGGAAAGGTGCTGGAAAGGTGCCACCAATTGCAGTGATGCTTCCTGGCAGCCCTGAGTGCCTGTCCCCCCTTCTCCATGTCTCTGGACCTCAGAGATGCTCATCTATTCCTGCCCCTTGTCCTGGAGGGTCAAGGTCAAGGGACAGCAAGGTCTGTCACCACAGAGCTCAGCCCTGCACCTCCAGAGCCCATCCTGCCCTGGGAAATCCACAGCCCAGCTTGGTGGATCTCATCCCTCCTGCCCGGTATCCCTGCTGGGCTCTGTCCCACAACATCTTCCATCCCACCAAGAGGAGGAAACAGGAGTCGCCCATGTGCAGCACCGAGTGCCGTGGGGGCCCCTCCAGAGCCGTGGGGTCCCCTTCCCCCCTGCGTGGCCGGAGGCAGCGGGTGCCGCGGGAAGTAACGGAACAGCCGCCGCCGCCATTGGCGCGGCCGGGCCGCAATTTTGTCCATATTTGGGCAAACGCGGCGGCGGCTCCCGCCCGGACGCGTCACTTCGCCTTTTTGAGGTTTCCCTTCGCGCTCTCATTTGCCTCCCGCCCGCCGCCTCCCTGGCCCGGCAGTTTCTGGTTGAGTCACTTTTAACGGCCCCGCTCCTGCCCGGCCTCCGGGGCAGCGGCGGGGCCCGGGCAGGGGCCTGGGGCTGGGAGCGCTCAGGGACCTCCCCCGAGAACATCCCGCTCGGGGCCCCATCCCGTGCCCGGTGGGGAGATGGGGCTTGGCCCACGCCGCTACCACGGAGCCCCTCTTTTGGGTGCAGAGGGGGCCTCTCAGCTGTGCCGCAGGTGTTGCAGTTCTTCCTCGAAGGTTTGCCATGATGGTGGCAGACAATGCTCTTCCGTCCAAAAAGCTCTCAGGGGCAGTGCTTGGCACAACTAATTTTTCGGTGTTGCAGATGTCCCTAGCATTTGCTCTCCTGGAGCATCCCAGCTCAGAGCCCTCTGGGACAGAGGGCTTGACCTTTAGGAGGTCACCCTTTGCACTGTCAAGCAGAGAGAGCTGTCGTCCCCCCCCNAGGCTTCAGTGTTAACAGTGGCCTGACTGACATACTGCAGCTCCTTTGGGGCCTGGCCAGGAGATGCTACAGCTTGGCTGTGCATCCAGTGGCTCACCCGGCCACTTTCCTGCTGGCCCCAGGGCAGTGGAGGTGGCTCAGGGAGGGTTTGGGTGAGACCATCCTGTTCCTTCTTCTCCTCCTCCTGTTCCTCCTCTCCTTCTCCTCCTCTTCCTCCACAAGGTGCCAGCTAGATGAAAACCATGGCATGCTGGATGGGAGGGAGACATGGGGTGCTGAATGGAGGGGATCCATGGGGTGCTGGATGGAGGGGATCTATGGAGTGCTGGATGGAGGGAGACATGGGGTGCTGGATGGATGGGAATCCTGTGAGCATGGTGGGACAGCTGCCTGTCCCCAGCTGAGCGGGGCTCACAGGCTGAGGCCCCAGCAGGAGCTCATCTCCCAGCCCTGGGGCTGAGGGCAGCACTTCCCCTGCCGACAGCGAGCGCCGCAACCGCAGGCGAGGAGGGGAAGTTGCTGCAAGGCCGATAAGAAATATCAGCGCTTTCGCAGTGCCTCGGCTGCACAGCCCGACAAGGGCCCTTCCCCCTGCTCCGCGCAGGGCCCAGCGGCGCTGCTGTCCCAGCCCTGGGCTCCTGCTCCCCTGTGCTCCCCGATACTGGGAGAGTTACTGGAAAAGGAACAGCCCTGTGGGCAGAGGGGACCTCAGTGCTGCAGAGTGTTGCAATGAGGCACCTGCGGTGGTGGTCCATGCACAGCAAATTTTGGGGTGCATGGCACTGTCTGACCTGCATCCAGGTGCCCTAAGACAAGGACAGGGGAGAACAGAGTGGGGGAGCAGTGCCTTGGGGGAACATGGTTTATCTCGGGGAGCTTCACCCTGGGGTCCATCAGCAAGCCCCCAGGAGACACCGAGCAGGTGGGCAGAGCGTGTAGAGGGGCCTCGGGAAAGCTGGGGACCGGATATTCTCATGAGGTTCCCAGGGGAGGAAACGCAGCTGTTTCAGCCTCCCCCGACCCCAAAATGCTCCTGGAGCTCCTTCAGATGGACATGAGTGGAGCAGGACCAACCGATTCAGAGTCAAGGGCTGGAGTAGGAATTCCTGCAGCCTTGTTTGCCAGCCAGTAAAATTAACCAACGGCTGGGGAATGTGGTAAGTTCATCATTAGTTGGAGACTTTCAGAGACCTTGTCAGAGCCCAGGGAACCAGATCTGCTGATTTCTTCCTTTCTGAGACCTGTGCAGGCAGAAGGAAACCAGCTTAGGACCCAAAATGTCATATCCCCCATCCGTGTTGGGCTGGGGAAAGAGGAAGTGTCGCCTCCCCCCACTTCTTTGCTGGGAAAGTGCCTGTGGCCCCCCTGCATGGCCCCTCAGCAGCACAGGCAGGTTCTGGGCAGGGCTCTGCTGGAGACCCCATTTTGGAAAGCACAGCTTCCTGCCCACTGCCATCCTGCACATCCCCAGCTCTAGCCACGTGCTTCACTCTCCTCTGACATCGTGTCCTTGGGTGCAATCTCCCCCAGCCGCCTCTGTTGGGAAATATCTTCATCCTGCTTTACCCCATGGTCATCCTCAAACTCAGGTTTCCTCACAGGGCCTGACTTCTCATCCTGTCTCCTCCTCCCAGCCTGCAGTATTTACCAGGGACCAGTTTGTCATCAGCCAGAAGCATGGTCTTGACCCTGGGTCACAGGGGGAAAGTCCCTCAGCAGCACCTCTGGGGCCAAATCTCTCTCTGGTTGCCCCCCAAAAGGCTTCTTTCTCTGTTGTAAGAGCATGGTTGCCTGTACCCTGTGCAGCTTTCACCCCTTGTGATGGCACCCACCACTTCTGGGGACTGTTCCATGGCACTGAGGTGGTTGATGGCACTGGGGGATGTCTCCAGGATGGTCTGTGAGTTGGCAACAATCTGCTCTCAGGCACAGGGTGGGATTGTTGTGGTGTCCTGTGCAGGGACAGGAGCTGGATTTGATGATCTTTGTAGATCCCTTCCAAATGCGGATATTCTGTAGTTCACACCAAAATGATATTTACATGTTTCAGGTCTCCAGGAGGGCCAGTCTGGGAGGTACCTGAAGTCACCTGGCATCAGGAGGCCACCCCATGGAGCCAACCTGCACGTGGTGGCCTCTGCCATGGACAAGTGGGTGCCTATCACAGGCCCCTGGCAAGCCAGCACAATGCTCCTGGGCTCAGAGATGCCAGGAGGGCTCTGGGAGACATCACCAACAACATTTACATTCCTTGCTGCATTTCTTTCCAGCACAGGGAACACAGTGTCCCCAGCCCCATGACCATAAGGGATGGAGATGGGCACAGGGCCAGGGAAGGGTGGGAGACAGGGCAGCTCTTGGTGGCCCAGTGCACAGGGTTCTGTTTGTTTTTTTTTCACTGAAACTTCCACCACTTCAACCTTGCTTTGGAAAGGGCTTCCCAACCAATTCCCTCTCTCCTAAAGCCTCCTTTACCTGCTGCCATCAGCCCACATGCAGCTCAAGTTGAATCACTTCTGCCTGTGCTGCTGCTTGGTTATTTTTGGCTTTGCTCTCCCCCTGCCTCCTGCAAACCTCACCAGTACCATTTTTTTGTACATTTCCTTCCAGATTATCAATGCTGAGAGTGAATCGCATTGGCCTAAAAAGAAACCTTTTGCAGAGGCACATGAAAACCAGTGCAGGGACAGACATGGCCCCATTTACGATCACTTTTGGGGATTTAGTTTATAGGTTTTGATCTAGTTTAATGGTGGGCTTACCCTGGCACTGGGATGGGATGGTGCTGGTTGCGCAAAATCCTCTTGCTCCGTGTCCCAGCACCATCCCAGTGCCATCACCAGGGCCAATGCGACCTGGATGTACCAACCTCCAAACCCAGCTTTTGGTTTCCTTCCTGGGACCTCACATCCCTGTTGGTTGCTACAGCTGCCTGGGCCAGGGGAAGTTTGGTGTTGCAGAGCCCTGAGGGGGTGAAAGGCTCCAGGAAGCCTCTTGCACCATGTGTTTCCTAAAGCACAGGTTCAGGGTTTGTGACTTGCTGGCACCTGTGTCCCCACTGCTTCACCCCAATGACCAGGCAGCCCCTGAGTCCTGCAGCCCCCACCATGGGCTGCTGGGCCCTCCGTGGGCAGGAATTCCCCCATGCAGGTCCCACCACTAGGATGGGGCGAGGGGCCACGGTGAAGCTGAGCAGCTGTGGGAGGTGGATTCAGTTACTGTCACCCTGTGCAAACACCTTTTTTTCCCCCCTTTCTTTCTTTTCTTCTTTCACAAACATGTTTGTTGCTGTCAGCAGCAAAGCCCAAGAGAGCATAACCAGCTGGTGCTTCCTGGCCCGGTGCTGGGCCGGCTGCGGTCGGCTGCGGGGAGGCGCTGGGTGGGACCGGCACCGTTATCTGCTCCGCAGCGACGGCTCTTCCTGTGGTGGGGCCACGTGGGCAGGATGGGGTTAAAAGCAGCCCCACGCCCCGTAGGGGACCATTGCTCCCCAGCCAGCATCCCATGCAGCACCACACGACACCGGCAGCGGCACCCAACATGGGCCACCAGCACCTGGCTTGAGCCACCAGCACCTGGCACTCACCTCCGTGCCCGGTGTGGGCCACCGGCACCTACATGGGTCACCCACACCCAGCGAAGGCCACCCGTGCCCCGACCCGGTAATGGGGACCCACTGAGGCCCGCGCGGTGCTGGAGCAGCAGCATGGGGTGTCCAGGGATGCTGGCTGCTGTGGCTCTGATGCCACCACGAGGGGGGCAGTGGGTGCTGGGGGCCGATGACAGGTAAGGGGGTCCTCCTCACCAGAGGGGCACAGTGGGGTGGCAGGGGAGGAGGTGCCATGCTGGCAGGCGGGTGGAGGCAGGAAGTCCCCAAAGCAGAAGTGACACCCAGGGGGTTTTTGGTGGCAGCCAGGACGGGACCGGGTGGACAGGGAGGCTGGTGTGGCAGGTGAGGCTCTTGGGGCTGGGTGGTCTCAGTGGTGGGGACCTGCAGGTAACCCCGAAGGGCTGTGGGGGCATCTGAACGATCTCCGTGTGTCTGGCAGATGGGACAAGGGGGGCCCAAGGGGAGTGTCAGGAGAGGAAGCTCAGGGCAGGGGATGGGGCAAAGGGGATTTCAGTAAGGGATGGGAAAACAAGCAGGGTCCCCATGAGGACATTTCAAGAGGGACCCGTTGCCACAGGATCTCCACCATGGGGACAAGGCAGTGCAGGGGGGCCCTGTCACATGGATGGCGTTTGCCGTGGGCTCGCCACCACGGGGACAAGGCAAAGGAGCCTTCTGTGGCCAGGGCGCCATTTAGGTGGGGTCCCCTCATTGGGACATGGCATGGTGGGCTCTCTGTGATGCAGATGGGATTTGAGGGACAAAGATGGAGCTTGAGTTGGGATCTCACCCTTGGAGTCCAGACATGGGGGTTCTCTGAGACTGGGATGGGGTCTGAAGGGCAGCAGTGGAGTTCAAGGTGGAATCTCCCCTGTGGGGACAAGGCAAGGGGGTCCTTTAGGAATGCGATGGAGTATGAGGTGGAGACGTCCCCATGGGGTCAAAGCAAACACACCCTCTGTGCCTAGGTTTGAGAGGAGGTGATGGAGTTTGGGGTGGGATCCCCACCAACAGAGACCAGGCATTTGGGTTCTCTGTAACCCAGATGGGGTCTGAGGTGGAGTCCCTCCTTGAGGAACAAGTGAAAGCTTATTCCTGTAACCAGGATGGGGTCTGATGTGGGGTCCTTCCTTCGGGAATGAGTCAAAACTGTCCCCTATGACCAGGATGAGGTGGCCTCCCTGCCTTGGGGAAAAAGTGAGGATGTCCCCTGTGCCCAGGACAGGGCTCGAGGTAGGACTATGGGGTATGGGGTAGGGTCTCACCTATGGGAAAAAGGTGAAGATGTCCCCTGTGCTCAGGATGGGGGTTTTGTGGAGACAAGGGAGAGCAAGGCAGGATCTTCCCCCTGGGATAAGGATGTCCCCCACTCTTGACATGGCTCCCAAGAGGTGACACTGCCAGAGGCTCTCTGTCCCGGGGCCAGACCAGACCTGCCATTCCCATCCGTGGTCACACCAAGGCCAGAGCTGCCCCATGGTGGGGCCATGTGGAGTGTGGCAGTGACCCCATCTGGGGGAAGGAGCTCCACGCCGGAGGAGAGCGGCCGTCGACAGCAACTGAGAGACAGTGCAGTCACCCATAAAGTAGAAAGCACTACTAAACAGCACTGCAGGGTGTAGTGTTTCCTACTTTATGGATGAGTGTACTGTGGGCTACGGAGAAGAGAGCATGGAGCAGCGCCGGACCCACGAGCCCATCGGGAGCCACCACAGGCCAAGAGCGGCCAATGGGCCCTGCCTGGCTCATGGCACCCACCCAGACCTCCACCATCCTCCTGGAGATGCTCTGCTTTGTCCTCACGTGTACCCCTGGCACCTGGGATGGCCACGTGGGCGGGAGGGTCTTCTAGCCCAGTGTCCCATGAGTGCCACTGAAGGGACCCATCCCATTGGAGTAAGCCCTGCACTAGGAGGCCAGGTAGGCAGCAGAGCCTCCAATGCACATTCCCCCCNGTGCAGCGGGGGAGGCAAAGTGGGGTTCCTGGTAATTGCTGTGTTCAGCAGAGTGAGGGACTGCTAAATAAAACTCTTTTGGTATTGACTTGTGGATTTTTTTATGCAGTTCTTGGGAAATGCAGAACTGGGGAAAAGCTCTTTGCCGTGCCCAGGGCCACGTGCTGTGGGGTCATTCTGGACTTGGAGCCTTGGGGAGCTTTGAGCACACCACGGCTGGGGGTGGTGGCCGGCAAATCTCAGCCCACTGACACAGGACTGTCCCCTTCAGTCCCTTGAAGGTCACCAGCAAAGCTGCTTTGTCCCATGCCAGCCCCGGCCATGGCCACAAGGCCAGGTGAAGCTAAAAAATCCTTCTACAATCACAGTCTCCCTCCATCCACAGACTTCTGGCCTGTGTTTCCTGGGTGTCTAAAACCAACCCATCTTCCACAGAGCAGATTTGGTCCTTGTTCCCAAATGTCACCTCCCAAAACCCCTTCAGGCATCTTCCCTTTGTCTTTGACTCCCCATGTCCTGCCCGTGGGAGAGAGCATCTAAAAATAGTAGAAAAAATACTAAAAATACTATTTTTTTTTTACCCCAAACGTCAGTGGAAAGTTTTTACATTTTGTAAAACTTCTTATGCTGGTCTTAGGATCATTTGGGGGGGTTTGCTGAGTTTTTAGTATTTTTCTTTCACTGAGCTGTCCAGAAAGGACTGGGGTGTTTTACTTCTTTCTGTCCCAGCTTTCCCATATTCCCTGGCTTGTGGCTGTGCAAAGAGGATGTGGAAGGAAAAAAAAATCAAATCAAAACTGTTGTCATGGTCACAAGGAGACAAATTTTTAAACAGTAAAAATGAAAAAGGGCTAAAAAAACCCCGAAGCAGCCACAGCGGACTGCCCTGAGCAGCTTTCGGCTTGTGAGCATTGGGAGGGAAAAGCAAATTCACATTTTTGACATGCAAAAGCTTTGAAAATTTACCTCCTAATAATGTGCATTCAAGTATTAAGAAGGATAAATATCCAATTTTCATAACCAAGGTCTATTGTGGTTACAGCTACTACTCAGTGGTCACTGCTGGGAGAGACAGTTGGAAATGTGGTTCTTGCTGAGAGCAGCAAAACAGAAACTGCTAATTTTTTCCTGTTTCTTTAAAAAAAAAACCCTCCATTTTTTCAATCCCTCCCTCCATCCTGAAGGTATTTTAGCAGGTTCCTGCAAGGAAACGTGTCCTGTCCCTGTTGGGATGAGCTCCCAGTCTCCACAGGACCTTGTTGTGTTCATCAACCCCTGGTTGATGCCACACAGGCTGGGTGGTCCCCAGGCCCTGCTGCTCTGTTGACCCAAAAATGCCCCAAACAGGGCAGGGTTTGGGGCTGAGAAACCTCTGGGGGTGGTGGTGGATGCGGGTGCTCATCCCAACACTCTCAGGATGGCTCTGGAAGGGTGTAAGGACTGACAGGGCCCAGCAGGCTCTTGCCAGGCTCTCCCACAGCCTCGGTGCCTGAACTGGTGTTGCCACGCCATGCCACTCTGTCTGGGGCTGCCAGGGCTGGGGCTCACTGTGACCCCTGGCAGGGCCAGCCCAGCACAATTCCTCTTCTCGGTTATTTTTAGCAGGGGTTCCATCCCAGTGCTGCTCCAGAGTGTGAAGCCATTCCCTACTAGTGTCCATGTGCTTCTGGGGATGGCAGGATCAGGGGCAATGTGGCCATGTGCATTTCCTCCTTGGGGCTGCTCCAGGACACATCAGACCTCAGGCTCAGGAGGTGGGAATGGGAGCTGGCGGGCTCTGCTGGCAGAGCAGGTGCCCACTCATGTCACTGCACGTCTCTGCAGCCACCAGCGTGGCTTGCACAGAGAGACAGGAGGGATCATGTCCTGGAGCCATTCCCAGGGAACTGCTGGAAAGAGGGTGGGAATGGGTTGGCACCCACCAATCAACTCATCCTAGAGGTATCCCTAAGTGCTGACACAGGTCACTGTCCCCCCAGCCTAGGGACCTCCCTCAGGGCTGCTTTGGCCCCTCATGCTCATTCTTGTGCTTCTTTCCCAGATGTAACCACAGCGGAGCTCCCACTGCCCACTCCAGTCCCTGCTGGAATCCCCAAAAACAGGGGAGGACCTCAGGAGGACTCACCAGGCACTAACTAGACTTAATTGCCTTTAGGACCTGCAGGTTCTGGGCCAGGAGCATCAGTGAGGCTTAGCTCTGATCCTTCAGGCCTTGGCTGGGCTTTTCTGTAGGTAAAGCTCTGTTGGGTCTGAACTCCTCAGCGGTCCCTGGATCATCACTGTAAGACTCTTGTCTCCAGCCACATGTGCTGCCTGGAGCCCAGACCAACCAGTTTGTCTCTGGCCTTGCACCTGGCTGGACCCACCTTTGCTGGAGCCTTATCTGTAGCTCCAGCTCTATCTCCTCCTAATCCTGACTGGGGTCCCTGTCCTGGTTCATCTGATCTTGTCTGGGGCTGCCCAGGGACCCTATCACCACTGTCCTGCTCAGAAGCTCTGGGATGGCCTCCTGGGTTTTGAGGACTGTGTGCTCTGGATCACACTTGGGTTGCCATTTGCTGCCCACCATGGAGCAGCCCTATCCTTGATGCTCCCTGATGGAAAGAACAGGGAGCACCATGCACTGGATCCCCATCCCTGCATGAGCAGGCACAGGCCTGGCTCCCTGGAGACCTTTGGAGAATGGTGGGAGCTGCTGGAGGGCTCTCTTTTGTCAAAGGGATCCTTTGACATTGGAGAGCTCAAGATCAACAGCTCAAATGTGGGGAGATTACAGTTTCTCTTCATTTTCTCTATATCATCACCTCTTTTCCATGAGCCTGCTGTTTCCTCTGTCCTGGGAGAGTTTCAAGGATCTTTCTAGATCTCCTCTGCAGCAAGCACAGCCCCACAGCAGATCCCTGGACGAAGGGCACCTGAAGCATCCCATCCATGTAGCCCTTACTGACACAGCTCAGGGAACTCTTAACCCACTGAGTCTTCAACAGCCCAGATGAATGTTTCCTCTCTCCTTTTTAAGGAGACTTAATAAGACTTTAAGGACTTATCCAGCTGTAGGCTGGCCAAGTTGTGAAAGATCACCTCCAGCTTTCCAAGCTCAGGGCCCCAGGAGATATCCTTTCTCCAGGAATGGTGTGGGGGCTGTGGACACCCTATCCTTCACCTCACCTAGCTGGAGCTTGCACTGAAGGCTGTGGGTGATCCAGACTTGAGCCTGTGGGATCCCTGGCCCCTCTTTCTCCCTCTTTCTCTCCCTCTTTCTTTCCTCCAGGGCAGCAGGTCCCAGCAGTGCTGTGGAGTCAGGTGGGTCTGGCACAGATGAGTGGGACAAGGTGGAAGATGCTCAGAGAACAGTGGTGGCAGCACATCCCAGATGAGCCAGGCAAGGCCTGTGAGCAGCACAGGGCAATGGAAGCTCAAAGCAAGCCAGGGTTCTGAGAAGGCTGACAGCCACACGAGATCTTATCAGGGTGCCTTTCTCCTCCCACTGCTGCTGCCTCCTTCTAATGCAACCTGCTTGTTCTGTCTCGCTGGGGAGCTGAGCAATGCCTGGGCATTCTTCCACACTGGTGCAGCACCTGTGGAGCCTGCCTGGTACCTTGCCAGCGGGAACAGCCATGGGCAGGAACTGAGGGGATCTGAGTGGTGAGAGACAGTGTGATCTAACCTGACCTGTTCCTGCAGCAGAAGGAGCCATGTAAGCTGGTGGTTTGAAGGTATGTTGAGTACCAGAACACACAGGAAGGTGGGATCAGTTTTCTGGAATCTTCCCTTTGGTCTGTTGGCTGTATTTTCTGCTCATTACAAGCTTGGGGCCTCCCCCCACCACATACAAACACCCTTTAGGAATGGGCTCAGAGATCTGGGATTCAGGTGGGATGGCAGAGTCCTGCATACTGTGAGAGGTGACTTGTAGCCACACCCAAACATGAGAGATATTCTGCCAGACCCAGTGATAACTCCCCCCACACAAGACCCATCCAAGTGGGTCTTACACCCATGGAAGTCAGCAGTGAATTTATTGTCTTGATGGTGACTTGCCTGTGCTGCCTGGGCTCAGGCAGATGTGACACACAGCTGATGGCATTGGGTTCAAGAGGTGACACATCTGCGCATCTGGATGGGCTGGAGAAGCTGCTCAAAGGAGGTGCCTACAAAGTGGTGTCTTGACAGGGGCACTGAAGATCCCCATGGTACCTCCCCTGGAGAAGGTGGCCCCAGGTGGGTTCTCCTGGTGACTCTATGGCCACAAAGGGAGCAGCACATGTGAGATGCCAAATGCCACCCCCATGCCACAGCAGTGGGCCTGAGAGCTTTACCACACACAAGGACGTGGGGAGGCAGGACCTGTCCCAGCTGCTCAGGGGTTTGGGGATCATCAGTCCCTCTTGGTTTGGGATCGGCAAACATTGCTCTGCAGTGGGTCAAGCATTGAGTGGGGCTGGGGAGCAGGGCCAGACAGATGTCCCCCAGGGTGGCCCAGTGGCTTTCCCCTGAGCATCACTAACGCTGTGCAGCCTGATGTATGATGTGATCTTCATCAAAGACACAGTACCGCAGGGAGGAGGCAGGGAGAGGCAGGGCACACGCCTGCCTGCTCCATGTGCTCAGGGATGGCAGTGCCCGCTGGGCTGTAGATGCTTATTGCTTATGCTGCGAACTCCTGTCGACAAGGATCCTATCAACCACCCTCTCCCTTCCTGTCCGCACCATGCTCTGCCTCTTGTCCCGGGCATGCTGCAGGCAGGGCCCAGCCCTTTTCAGAAGAGGATTGTTTCCAGCACGGTGTGTCCGGGAGGTACCGAGGGTTAGCTCACACGGAAGGAAGGTGTGCGGGCGTGCCTGGGAAAGAACCAGGCATCCTGGGGCAGAGCTGAGCATCCCCAGGGCAAAGTCGGGCATGCCCGAGGAAGAGATGGATGGCCATCCTTGTAGCAGATCAGGCATCCTGGGGCAGAGCTGAGCATTCTTGAGGCAGAGATGGGCATCCCTGGAGCAGAATCGGGCATCCTGGGGATAGAGCTGAGCATCCCCGGGACAAAGCTGAGCATCCCTGAGGCACAGCTGGGTATCCTGGGGCCAGAGTCGGGTATCCAGGGCCAGAACTGAGCATCCCAGGGGCAGAGCCGAGCAGGGCTCCGGCCGGTGCTGTCCCCAAACCCCCATCCCGGCGGGCTCCAATGCTGCCCGGCCCCGGTGCGGGGGGTGCGGTGCAGGGGGACGCGGGCTCAGCGCGGCCGCCCCCCCCGTCGCCGCCTCATCAATAGGCACCAGACCCCGCTCCCGCAGCGTTGCCGTGGAAACCGGCGGAGCCGCCGCCATTGGCGGCCCGGGGCGCGGCGCGGCCCCCCCGGGGTGCCCGGCCCGGCTCCGTATTGATGACTCGGCAGAGGTTGCGCCGGGGGCTGCCCGGGGCTGCGGCGAGGGGCTGACAGCTCCCCCGGCCCCTCCACTACGTCATGGGGCCGGGGGCGGCGGGGGGCTGAGGGCGGCGGGAGCAGCCTCCGCACGGGGAGCCGCAGATCCGGGCGGGGACAGAGCCATTCCCGGTGCGGGACGGAGCCATTCCCGGCGCGGGGATGTTGCTGCTGCAGCCGCCCCCGGCCCCGGCCCCGCCGCGGAGAAGCGCGGCCCGGACTGCTCCCGCCGCCGCTCTGATGCCTTCGGCTTTCCCTTGCTGGCTCCCGACGCCCCGGGCAGCCCTGGCCAGTGCGGAGTGAGCCCAGCCTTGGCCCAGCCATGCAGGAGCCGGAACGCGGCGTGCCCGGCGCGGCCCCGGGGCAGAGCGGTGCCCCCGCCGCCTCCGCCCGCCCGGACCTGGACACGCGTGAAGGCGCGGGGGGGGACACGGCCGGCTGCCAGCCGTCCCC